>DWDX01004753.1:0-11293 GCA_018245675.1 Agara michaeli | reverse complement strand
ACAAAGTGACAAGTTAGACTCAATTGTGACTTTATAAAGGATAACGATAAAAATCATATACTCACTAGTGAACTGAATTTGTTTCGGTTCATCTGTGGAAGATGAAAGGAAATTTTGTTAGGCAAATAATAATATTGTAACAATTCAAGTGAACCATACCGAATTTTAACAAAATCATTATCCGAACCAAGAGATTATTGAGTGTTTTTTTTTAAATAATCACCTTTATTTAAGACATCAGGAGAGCGCTTAGAAGTTTTGGCGGGAATCTCTGGTTCGTCTGAAAATGCAAAAATATCTATTTACTTTGACATATATACTACGAGTTCTTTGATTCTAGTTGAGAGCTTTTTAAACGTCAGAATATATGTATATTAAAGTAATTTGAATAACAGACAGAATAACTGTCTGCCTGCCGGGCTAAACTATAAATAAAAAAAACGGAACTTGTTTTAAACAAATGTATTTGAGATGTTACTTTATCATTATTAATAACCAATTGAAATCTATATATATAAATAAATATATTTAATTTGTGTTCTTTGTATAGTGGAGTATTGACAATATTATTGTAATAATGCGCACATGTAGAGGGCGTATACAATAGGGTAATTCTACATAGAGGTCTATAACGATTGGATCATACAAAATGGTGTCAAATGAAAAAAAATCACAGCACAGCAGTCTAGTCTTGGAATAGTACTCACAATGCGAGAAAATTGGTAACAATCGAGTAATACTCGTTACCAATATAAACATACTTCCAATAGTCCACGGAAGACAAATAGTATTTGAAGAGAAAGCGTTTCCAGTAGACCATATAGCAGTTGCCTTCACGCATATTGTCAAATTTACATGCTAGTCTTAACATCGGGCGGTAACAGAATGACATATATATTAAGATGTAATTAATGTTATACTCATTGAAGTGAGACACGAATAGGGTTACACCCATTGCACACACCCTATCGGAAGCAATGTAAGTCACATTGTACAACAAATGATGGTATTTATATAATTACATAGATATAAAAAAAAAACACGAAGTTACCGACAATCAATTAAACTGAAATCAACTCCGAGCCACATAGGCTGCAGTTAGACACGAAGAGGCTGCCTCTTAAAGCTTATCATCGATATTGCGTTTTGTTAACTGTTTTTTTTTAAAAAAAGGAGGAGGTTCTCAATTCCACGGATTTTTAAATTTTGTTATATATAATGTAATCCACTCTGCTGTAGTTGTGGTTGTCGGCATGTTGAGACCACATTCGTGGCCGTAATGAAGTTAAAAGTACATGTAGCATACTCGTATATATATCCAAGCGAATATGGAACTGACTTTTTATTAACATCGACGAAACGATCTAGTCAAAATAGTCTTAATAACTGACAATTATTGTTTTGCTAAGAAATGTTTCCTTGAATATACTTTTTTTTCAGTAAAACTTATCACATTTCTAATCTAACGACTAGAGATTTCGGTTATTAATTTCAATCTTGGCAAGAGAACACGTGTATTAGTTTGTTCAAAACTCATCGCTAAAGACAAAATGGGGTCACAGTGTGTGTTTGGGAATAAAAGCACAATTCAAGGGACTGGTGTAAAAGTTAAACAGTTATTAATATCCCACGATACAATAGAAAAGGAAACAAAAACAAAATATTAAGTATATATGACAGTTTCTAACGCGTTCAAAGTCGAGAGCGATATATGTATCAAAAGTCTACATTCCTATGTTATTATTCATAAAACTATGTTTGTCGTGTGGTGTTAAGGAAAGTAGGAGAGTCGTTTAGTGTAGAGATTTTTAAGTTCGGAGAGGGGTGCAATCTGTATTGTTATGAAGTCAAATACAACAACAGAAGAATACAGTGGAGTGTCCAATGTGACAATGTTCGTGTGTGATTTACAAACCGCATACAAATGTTCAGCATTCGATGACAAAACAGCAGGAGGAGTCGCTTGTCGCTAATTCGTTGTAATTGCATACTTATTGTTACCCCCAAACAACTTACGAGCACTCATGAAAAACTTGCAAAACCTTTTAATAACCACAGGCAGACCATTAATAACAAACCAAATGTATCGACAAAATTGAAAAAAAAAATGTTAAATCAAAATCTTACCGGGAGCACCTCGTTTCCTGTAATTGCTTGAAAAACTCGACATCACCTCCTCGAAAATCCTCGCCTCGTCGCTGGCGTTGTACTTCTTATTGAACCTGATAACGATTTCAACGTACGAAACGTCCTCGTCTTTGAACATGTCGTAGAACATACGGCCGAAGGTAAGCGTCAGCTCGTCGCGAACACGATTCTTTTGACTCTCGCCAATGTCATTTTTAAATCTGTTCATGACCCTTCTAGCGATCTCTTCGGCCGCCCTGTCCCTCTTCGCTTTCACCGAAAGACTTAAGGGTTTCTTGGGTCGCCACACGAAGTCTGTACTTGACCAACGCGACTCACGCTGGCGAGCAGGTCGATCCACTTCATTGTTCTGATGCGCCATTAATTCTTCATCTCGCATTTCAAATCGATCATCAGCGAGGAAATCTCTTTTGTCTTCGCGTTCACGATGCAGTGAATGTGCCTTTTGATCAAAGAACTGGTCCTCGCGAGCTTCAAAACGGCTTTCCTTTTTACGATACTCTTGAGCTTTCTTACCTAATTCTGCAACTCTCTTGTAGACGTCTTCGATCTCCTTGTTCAACACTGCCGGATTCGTACGAAACACTTCTCTTCTGTCATCATCGCCTCTGGAGAAATCTTCTCTTCTTAATGGAATATCCTTTTTATGACGTAGTTCGTCACGATCATCTTTTTTAATCATGTACTCTTTGAAAACACGCTTGTCCGTATACGGCGAAAGGTCCCTGACGTTAGGTCGATCGTATTGTTCTTTTGGAGTATAGTTCTCTCTCATATTATCAGAAAAACGTTCATTTTGCCTGAAGTCCTTAGAACTTGATTGTGAAACGGTTTTCCATTTATCGATGTTTTGAGTATAAGATGCACGGACAGCTTCAGGTCCTTTCGCGTGTCTGAGTACATCATTTCTGTCCTCGAACGAGGGCCGTTCCCAAGTGGGTGCATGCTTAATGTCGATTTTTTCAATTACATCAGAGAAGTTGTGGCGATTTTGTCTAGAAAATTCTGGATCTCTAATAACTTGGCCAGGCCATACAGGCGGCGGAGGAGCATCACGGATGTCAGGACTGCGTCGCTTTTCCAGGGCCCACGAACGGCGCGGTGAACGAGGTGACGGCGAATGTCTTCTGTATCGATCCTTAAACGGTGATCGATCTCTTCGAACGGGTGATCTAGAATCGCGAGTTCCGGAGCGAGATCTCTTCGGCTCTGCGTCTCCCATTCGTATATGGTCTGATACTCTGGGTATATCGAATTTCTCTATTCTGCTCTCCTGATTTTTAGATGGAGGATAAGCACCGGGCTTATCTGGGTTAAGCTGCCATGGGTCCTGCCGTGTATTGGACGGCGGGTATTGCGCGTTCTCATGAATGTTCGGACGATATGCACCTGAGTAGATAGGTTGGTTTGCTGCCTGTAAATTGAAATTTTACTAGCAAACACAGACAACACAATAAAAAATTATTTGATTAGATAATATACCAAGAACATTAATTCAATTATTTTAAGCATGTTATTGAATTTGTCTAACTACAAAGCCCAAAAGTGACGTCTTGTATTTGTTTCATGTTAAAAGTGTAGCGTTTATAGAAAGTCTTAGATTTTCTTCTATGGCTTTGCTTTATTGTTAAAATAAGTATATAACAATTATTATTTTAGAAATTACTGCAAACATTTAACCTTAAGTCCATGCAATGCTCTTGAAGCATTATTGGCTAGATCAGCATTACGGCAGCTATCAAACTTATATGACTAGAACCAATTAAAACAATCTAGTAATGTAAGTCAAACAACTCTTAACATATAAACGACAACGGCATCGATATCCGTCTCGTCCATAGATTGTGTCCATAATAAAGTTCACGTTGCATTACAATTGCATATAATTTCTATACCGGTCGATCGCGCTATGAGAAAACAAAATTTCTCGTTTCCGTATAAATATTCCGACGACAATATTAAATCGAAGTGTTACGATATCCTCTTTGAAGAAACACGTACAGCGGCTGTTAAACGCTTCTCATTTAAGTTAATTAACATAAAATATATTCGCTTAATATTCCACTATTATATTTGAGCTCCGTCATTCAATTTTTTCTTGTGGCGAATCAGCTAAAATATATAAGGACTGTTTTTCATCATTTTAAGAAATCTTATACTTCTCAGCGGCATTTTGAAAGGGAGTACCTCAAGGCACTTCATTAAGCCCTCGAGTATTCTTCCTTTAAATGTCCATACAATCTCTAATGAGTTCAAATTTATTTTCGCTATTATATTTCATGGCTGTGCATTATTTTATTATTACAATTAATTTTAGTGCATTCATAGATTACGGCTCTTTGTCTTGTGAAGAATCTCCTTAATTGTGACGTCGAAATCTTATCGGCAAATGAATATGGCGAAGAGTACAATTTATGATTCTTAAATTGTAAAATAGTTAGATATTAAAATGACATGATTATCGATACCAATGGCAGTTCAATCAAGAACTTTCGTGTATTTTTTTTGAATATCCAATAAACTAATGCACAAGTACAACACATTACTGTTGCGTTCGTGTTCAAGGCCCATTCGATGCTGGTATGGACATCATCATATCATTGAACCAGTGATTAATTTTAACTGCGATGTTATAAAGAGTCCAGTATATTTCGTAAATATTGCAAACTATATAGTGTTCCCTATACGGCTAACTCGTTCGATCACTGATACCGGTTAAGTTTTAGCTTTTCTAAGCCTGTTGGATACACATAAATAGCAATCAATATTATTTACAATGTATCCTTTAGTCCACAAAGATTGCCGCCAAATATCTGGTTCTTCTCACTCCATACTTTAAGTATCGATACACTCGTCTGTTTTTCACTCGTTTTAACGTATGTCACCGTCGGAATGTTAAAATGCCGATTTCTGGCTCTCCGAACGTTTGTCGCTGACATCGAATATAGTTTCAACTGCGTTAAACGTTTCAGTCTTCGTGCGACATCATAATAAGCATCTTGAAATATCATCCTCAAATATCAATTTCTGTAGAGTTGCGCTGTACTTCGTTACATCTACTTGAAACGAACAATAAGTGAAAAACATCATTCAAATCATGTTCAAGATTCACAATTTAATTTGAAACCAAAATCATACTTAGGCCGTATTGGGAAGAGGCGTCTGAAAAATCGTTCAATATAATCAAAGCAGAAATTCAACGGAACGCTAATGCGTATCCCCGTTAGGATTATTCCTCATTTAATTTTCCAATTCAGGACGTAGGGCATTTAGATATTGAACAAGCACTGATCGCAGCGGCTGTTCTTGGACTTTTTAGATCCGTCTTCGAGTAGTAATGACTATTGCAGTGAAAAATTAAGTTTCATACGCAACTGAAATTCTGCCAATCGATCTTAGTTTGATCGCGAAATTCCTCTTCGTTCTTCTTTTCCCTGTACCCTGTTCTTTCTTGTCTTTAGTCCTTCCTCGTATTATTCCTTATGTCATTATTCCTCTAGTGCTTTGTTACAAGTGTTTTAATATTGAACGTTCAAGGCTTCTATGAAACTTTTCGGCAATTATATATCCTCTTATCAATGATATATGATTTTGGTTCATTCGTAGAAATTGGTGAGATATATTAATAAAAACGAATGAACGTGTAACGAACAGAGCAAATGTTTTAAATTTGTTCTTTATCGACATGTAATGGCGAACACAGTCCCGCCGCAAGCATTACCCGATATACGAATACACTTAATACAGAAACCACAATGAAGAGACAAACACAATGTATAATACCATCGGTACTGTAAACGTCACCCTTAAACCTCCCCTAAAAATATAAATAAACTAATAATTTAACACTACTTAACATTAATTTAAATAATCGATTTATCGACAACTTGTTGGACAAAAGTTTTACGGTTGTGTTTATTGTGTTGACCTTTTTCAAGTTACGTTTATAGTAATGTGTGTGTTGGATGTACGTGTATGTTAAGACTGACCTTTGTCGGTGGTTCGTAGGCAGGTCTCACTTGTTTCAGATGCGACGACCTCGGGTCTTCCTCGTATTTGGATTTCTTAGATTGATGAAACGACGGTGGATATCTGCGTGTAGAAAGAAAATAGCATATGAGTTCCTCTACAATCTGTATTGAAATTACACACGTCACATTCTGTATGGAAGACTACAGAATACAAGCCGAAACAGAAAAAAAAGCAAATAGTCGGAAACGATTTACATGTTAATGATAATTTTATAAAATACACCAACGACCTAAAAACGTCAGGTAACTTAGATTCTGCAAAATTACAAACCCAGGTTATAGTTGCCAATGGAGTAATAAAAAAGAAAACACGTGTGCAGTTCACAAAAGTGAAACCATCACGAAACTAAACTTAGTCGACTTCAGTAAAGCACCGCAACAGCTGGTGGCGATCGCCGTCCAAAACGTCTTAAGCGCCGTGAAAAACGCGTCGCCTACGCGTTGAACTTGAACTGTTTCTCTTTTGTGTCGTTTCATTGTGTTTCAAATCACAATGGTGTCGAAGGAGGGCGCGATAGGCTGTTGGTTTTGTGAGCGCTTGTGAAAAAATTACACGTACACTTTTCATATCGAGGCCGGCGTATTATTCAATTCAATTCAATTCATTTATTTGCAGGATAAGGTATAAGTAAAAATATATTTACAAAATGGTATGACTGGTTCTCTTATATTAGGCAGCCGTTAGCAATAGTTAGTTAGATAACAATCGGTATGCCTTCCTGGACGACTAAAGGTGTTTTAGAACTATCTGACAAAATCAGATGACTTGGTAGCTATTCCGTATTTCCGTCAATCCGCATTGTAGCAGCGTCGTGCATTACGCGCCAAGCTTCCTTCAGCTGGAGAGACCAATGGCCAGTAGTGGTACGTTAACTGGTGCGTTCCGTGGGCAATCCCGGAGGCTCCAGATATGCATTGAACAGCCACCGTGGGGGTCTTAATAGGCAAATCCTACATAAACCTATTTCCCATAAGAGGTAGTCTTTTAGAAAGATTTTGCTAGTGTTTGGACGTGTACTACCTTTTCCCTATATCTTTCCTCCTGATTTTGGATCAAATGCACCATATTGGATTACATATCGGTCTTCTTAAAGAAATTCGTTTAAGTAAACTGTACAGTTACTTTTTGTCTTTTCAGACACTTTATGAACATTTGGGACGCGCAGTGAAATGGCAACCGTGTTTGAGATTTTTGACTTTTGACATTAATTTAGCTTTATTTTCTTTACATCCGTTACTGTACGCAAATAGACATACCAACTCCCTGGAGCCGAGGTTCCTCAAATAGTAATGACCTCGGTGTTTTGCAACTTAGGCGCCATGACAAATGTTTCTCATGTAGTAGGCAAATATCTGAGTAATCGAGGTAGTAATCACTTCACAGAACTCGTATAAAATCCATTGGAAACAATAGTAGAAAAATAAAATAGTGACAAGGTGATCGAGGAAGTCTTTCAACTCGCCTCTTTTATCGGTTGGAGCTTCGCTACTTCCCCAAGAAACTATGTTGTATGTTGTATCTTCTTATATGATCACTGCTTGCACTCAAAACCTTCTGATTGTGTGTACACCATGCCCATTTTATTTCTCTTTAACAAAAACTCCGTACTTTTTGGTTGTCTGGAAGAGATCGCTGTTTTTAGCGATAAGACCTATTGTCCATGCCAACTTTAGTTCGCATCCTATTTTATAACCTTGTATTTGTGGTGTGCAATAAAGAGTTATCGTTGTTGTTGTTGTTGTTGTTGAACCGACTGGTCTTACAACCTACAGCTCCAGCACAAAAAGGCAACATCTCTCATTATTATTATTATTGCTTCAGACCGTTGGTCCTTCGAAACTAACTCCAGATCATTCAAATACCCTAGAAAAGGCACCTTCGCTCGGAACACAAAAAGATTTTGAACTTATAACAGTATTGAAATGGATATTACCTGTACATTGACGATGAACCGCTCGGTGCAGGTGGAGCCTGATATTAATATCTATGTCAAAACGCTCTGAATTTTTCCGTGACAGAATGTAATTATTGTTCTACTGATTGCAATTGTTTGGAGATGGTTGACGAATGAATGAATAGAAAAATGATTGGGTTTCGATTCCAAAGCAAGTCAAATTTGTGTGATTTTCACCAACATTATTTTGTCTAGCTGTAAAATTATTTGTATGGAGAAATTAAAAAAGGCATTTTATCAGCAGCTTGGTTACCATAGCACAAGTTCTGCCTAATTTGGGCTGATAGTAGGCTATTTTGTAGAGAATTTAGGACTGTTTTTAACGCTTTTATTGTTTTACTGTTGGAGATTTATAACATCACGCCTGTAATCCCTTTAAGGGGTAGGCAGAGGAGTGTAGTACACCCCCACATTTCACCAGTTACGTTTAAGTCCCACAATGGAATAGGTGGTGAGCCTGTCCTCCCTCATAATAAGTTTTCAAAACAATAGTCTAACACGCTTGCTAAATGCTCATTGGCAGACAGCAAACATCCAACGTTATGGAGAATTCTAAAGTGTGCTGGTTTTTATAATATTTCTTAATCGTAATAATATTCTGTAAAACCAGAGGTGGCTGCCAGATGATCAGACTGAAGAACTCATGGCTGCAACCGCTTTCAAGACTTCGGCAACAGCGGACGGCATGGGGTATACCCCACCACGCTGTTCCAGTGCGGATTGGCGGGATCCTCATGTGGAATATTAAAGTGAAATTCATACTTATAATAAATGCATTTTTATTTCCATTTCTTAAACAAGAATGTTAACATTGTATCGTGTTGCAAACTCGGGTGTAAAGGAAAATGGCGACTTTGGCCCCTGCTACTTATATTAACATACTGTGCGTAAAATAACCTTACATAAAGTTATATTAGAAAGCATAATTCAGTATATTTTGAGAATCTGTAGTGTGCCTAAAAAAAAAGTTCTTTTTTTCCGTTACACCTCAACTGTGAAACGGAACGAAACTACAAACTCGACTAATACGTTCCTTTGTACAGACCGAGGGATCGTGTATTACAATAGGCATTTCAAAAAAGATTATATCCGTGTAAAATATGAGTAACATCATAATCATTTAATTATATGAGATATGCATCTTAATTTTTCTTAACATTCAATACAAAAACTGTTGGAACAGAAAAATATTTTTAAATCAATAAATATATATTTCACTTCAAACGGAACGCTTGACAGCGTGACTGTCATTGTGCTGCGTTATTTAAAAAAAAAATTACACAGATTGTCAACAGAATATTGCTTATGTAGCCACCCACTGCAACATATTTATGCTCGTGCCTGTCCATACATTTGAGGAACATTTCTGTCATATCCTAGGAAAAAGTATGTAGTTGTCAAACCGAGATACGCTTCGAAACTGTTCTCTTCGAGGAACTCCACGGAACGCTGGTCCATGCTGTAGGTGACCAGCTGGCCGCCTTTGACGTCCCTCTTGGTCATGACCGTCCAGTGCTCCGTATTGAGCCCGCCGTTCTGTGCTCGCAGGAGTGCCAGGGCCTTGTCGATGCAAGACGCTTCGGTGCTCGGAATGAACGCGGTCGCAACGGTGGGCGTGTCGCGTGCGACGCGGGCCCGCAGTCCCACGCCGTGCCACGGCGTCATCGCGCGGATCTTGGCCAACAGCCACGTCTGACCGAACTTGTCCATACAGTACGTCTCCAAACGGTACTGCTGGTTCGTTACACCAAAAGGCCCGGGACGGTAGCTGATTTTGTTCGTTTTTGTGATCGTATCGACTATAGAACGGTGCAGTGCGTCCATTCGTTTCGCGGTCATATACTGGTCGCTTTCGATGATCACTCGCGCGCAGTTACCACCGCTCTCTGCCAGATTGAAATTATTACCCGACGCGCCCGCCGCCGCTTCGTATTCGGTGCGTGACCGTTTCTTTAGCTTCACCTCGTCGGGAAGGTCCCGCCAAGGTTGACGGCACAACTCGACCGCTCGGTCGAACGGCACGTGCGCGGCCAACATGGATTTTAGTTTTTTTCTGGCCGCACCGCTCAGTTTATGTCCGAGATGATCTCTTTTGTCAAACATATTGCGATTCTCAGCACTGACGACTCCAACCCAAGGATCGACGTCGTCAACCATTGCGCTGTTTACATTCGCGGTGCTCCGTCCAAAGTCGACGTATTTGTTCGATAGCGTTTTACGGTACGATTTATCTAACGTATCTTCGAAAAACCTGTAAAGAATATTCTTCATGGAACTAGATTGATGTTTGCAAAAAAAAAAATTTGGTACAGCTTACGATTATAAATCGTCATCGGAGTAATATAATCGGTAGAGGTTCTAATAGTTCTTCAACATAATCGTTATTATCTGTGTTAATATATATATTTTTTTAATCTTATATTTGGCGTGAGTTTTACAATGTGTAAGTTAATGATCAATCCTAACTTTTACTTAACATATAATTGAATTTAAAAAATACTATCTCGATATCTTGATAATCATTGAAAGAAGAAAAAGGATTGACTTGAGCGGCAGTGAACAGGGAAATATTTCTTTGGCACAATTTTCTAATGACTTCGATAGGTTGGATGAATTATTTCTGTAACTCTTCAAACTAACGCCTCGAATTATGTGTGTTGAAATGAATAGAATTTTAACAAGAAGCAAAAAAACAGAATAGAACTTAAAAAACTAAGAAAAACTAGTAACAAAAGGGTAAAATATGTTATTAACGAGAACTAAAAAAAATTGTAAGAAATTACACTATGTTGTCTATGCCGCCCGCATATACTATTTTGTTTTGCGGATACTTTCGAACCGTTTCGAAGCGCACTCACAGGGACGAAAGGGGTGATTAAGATAAATGTGCACTGCACTGTACGCAAAGATCGTTATACTATAATATTCATAGCGAACTAATGCGGTCTAGCATACTGATAGCACGAGATGTAGATAAAATGCCATGCACTTTACTGCAGGCACGGTAGCAGAGGAACAATCTATACTCTATACTAATATTATAAAGAGAAAAGATTTGTGTGTGTGTGTGTGTGTAACGAAGAGGCTCAAAAACTACTGGACCGATTTCAAAAATTCTTTCACCATTTGAATGCTACATCATCACTGATCAATATAGGC
>DWDX01004752.1:0-11294 GCA_018245675.1 Agara michaeli | reverse complement strand
ATGCAGGTAGATGTTATGACGTAGGCATCCGCTAAGGAAGGATTTTGATCAATTCTATCCCCGAGGGGATAAAATAGGGGACGAAAGTTCTCAACGCGAGCGAAACCGCGGGCAAAAGCTCGTATTTGTATATAATCGTAACAATGATTTATTGTTGCCGCGTACCACGTGCCGCTCTAATTACAAATGTTTACGAATCACGATTGGCTGACAATTATCATGAAACGCAACAATTATGAACTATTCACTTATCAATACAGAAACTTCAACGTACTCTATTAAATTTACATAATGATAATAACATGTCATAGGTTACATAATATTCACTTGTTGCGAGCCAAAGCAAACCATATGTTGAATTTAATAGGTCTCAATTTGAATATAGTTAATACGACAAATACAAACCTGAGCTCTAATTAATTTTAGTGGCAGTCATCAAACGTCATTGGTAGACAATTGCACGACTGACTTTTGTCATATCCGCTGTGTGTAAATATAACTATTTTCGCTTAAAGCTACGCCGTAGCGGCATACGTGCCCTCGTAGACATTTACTGTATACAATACAAAAACTAACTGATCGTTCCGTTTCTTGCAAAAGATTATAAATTTATCTGATTATAGATATTAGTAGATTTTTTATAAGAAGATATTCAATGCAATTCGTATATATTTTAGAGCATTTTTTTATTACGATAAATAGGATCACTGAATTGTATGTTGGACACGGTCAACTAATCCACTACATTGTTATGGAGTTGTAACTATCTTACACTATAAGGAAGCATTCGTTTCGGTTGTAACATTTATCACTAAAATATTCGTTACTCAACGTTACGTAAACGGGAGCGGTTAAATCACGTTCCATTAGCGACTCGAACATAAATTCACATAACGTTAGCTGTCGAACAACCGATAATGGTGTTCGGTCTTACACAAAAATGTAGTGACAATTTCTTGAACAGAGTCAAGATGACGAGACGGACGCGTGACGTCACACGAGCGGCACTCTGCGGCTGCGGCTATCGATCGGATAAGCTCGCGTCGTCCCGCTCGCACTTGCCTCTGTGTTTGGTGTTGTCTCCCTTGCACTCGGCGTGAGTTGCTCGAGTTGAAAGCTGCGTTCCGAAATACGCTACTAATATTTATTTTAACGCAGCCGCCCGGGCTGGCCGAGCACGTGGGATGAACCGGATCTAACCGTTTCAAATTCACTTTCGTAATAAATTTTGTTACCTTTTTTTGTTTCGATAGTTGATAGTTGAATTGGTTGGTTAATTAAACGGAATGACATTTTATTCCTACTGTAAAATAAATCCATTGAACGCTGGTAATATTAACAAATTAATAGGTAAAAGCATGAATCATAACGATCAAAAATCGTTGAATGCAATATACCTTCCATTTGAAATCAATGCTATTTATTTAAAACAGACACAACAGACACAAACCAAATATAATATCTAAGTGCAGCAATGCGAAAAATATGTGTACAACATAGACTTATACAATAATATATTAACACGCGTATTACTGTAAATATACGTATTAAATGGTGTTCCATTACCTATATATTGAAAATCTTACTACTTGAAATACTTATGTAAGGCTATGTGCGACTCAAGGCAACGCGTTAGAGCGTACAAAGGCCTTTTTAAGTCCGTCTGTCTTATTGTAATGCCGATAAGGTTCAATATCATTAGCTTACAATTTCATGAAAGGCTATCGGTGGCCTATTTTCATGTTAACTCTTATTACTATGCACTTAAGGTTCATAATTATGGATATTATCTAAACTATAAGCTATTGTCTATTTGATATAGCATGGCAATGGCACTTATGTTGTTCCTATGGCTCTGTTACACTGTGAGGTATTTTATTGAAATGAGTATGTAAAAGGCCAGCGACTAGCAATTTTGAACGGTAAATTTAGGTTTTTTAATTGATAGAAAAATAAATGTTGCCACTATGTTTTGTGTCAAATTTTTATATGTATTATTTCTTGCCTGCATTTACACATTGATACTTCAATATCTTTACAGTGGCAATAATAACAACGGTACAAATAAATGTGTGTCCTGTGTTGGAATCGATCGACGACCTCCGATTTTGCCCTGCAATTTTGTCACTGAAATTGAAACTACTAAGCTATCATTGCTTGTATTAATCTGCCCTTAGCCAATACGAAAGCGCCATAACCTTTATCAATATGACACGAGACTAGCGTCTAACGGTGGAAACGGAAAGGGGTCAGGTAAAAATGTGAGACGATTCTATCAAATAAAACAATCTTCGGACCGATGGTAGTTCCGCATACTTGAAAGTTTGTCAGGAATTAAAAATGTTTTGTCCGTGGTCCAGTGCTTGGTGAAATTGACCGCGTTTGTGAGCCGGAGTGCGTGGATTCGATTCCAACCCAGGATAAATTATTGTGATGTATGAATAGTTTCACTGTGTCCGGATGTACTTATGAACTTCATCAACTTTCTGGGTACCATAATATAGATTCTGCTTAATTTGTGATCTTTTGGCAGTGTGCGAATTTATCTAAAGATATTTTAATTATCATATTCAAAGTAGGTACTTGCTTGTAATATAAGTCGTCAAGTGTGTTTTGTTTTTAAAAAAATACGAAGCCTCTACATGCAAATCGTATTAGCATTAATAGTTGCGAGTCTATATGGCGTCTCAATGCCAACGATTTCAATGTAGCAATACAGCAGAAAGGAATATAAACAAAAATATTACTTTTACATATTTGATAGATCATCTGAACGGGATCAACTACACTTATTAGGTGATAAGTTCAGTAAAAAGGGGGCCGGAACTACTTAGTACACTTCTCTTGCATAGGAAACGAAATTTTCACTCAGATAAGGTTAGTCTGATGCTAATTTTGCAATTGCAATATCATGATTGAAGGCTTTCAAATATCAATAGTAACCGTAATTTTAAGAAGTTGTAACGAATAACTTCGGCTTACTTATAAATCGTTGTATTATTAAAGTAGGTTTGTTTAAAAAAAATGCCGGAATTGATATTTCTATTACTTCGCATTGTTGAAACATAATATACTTTCCGCCACGCTCTCTCCAGTAGGGGAAAGATCCTTGCTGTGAAATCCTTACATTGAGGATTTTCCTTGCAAACAGTTTCAAAACTATATGCTTTATTTCTATAACGTTTGTACAAGACTAAGAAAGAAAATAATAGACTCAACGCTCTAAATTCGGCTTGCAATACAGAGATAAGTTCGACAATCGAGCCTCTGCCGACGGTATCGCTGGCGGCTCTGTGGCGGTCATTTTTGGCGGGAAATTGCCCCATATCCGATAGCGGCCCGATACCTTGGCGCGATTTGTTTTTGCTCCGTCTATAGGCCAATGCAGGCTTTTCACGGAAAAATGAATTGTTATCTTAACGTAGTGGATTACACTATGTGTTCATGAAATTTATAAGTCCAGTAAAAGACAAAAAAATACATTATATGTTACTATTTGGCATTTGCCATTTTTTTTAATTTTCTTTACATGGGCTATGCTGGACTTCATTCGGCTAAAATGTCACTGTTTTTCTCTATGCCGCTAATTGTCACGACCAGGGGAATCCTTTCGTGTTCTTCTGCGATCCCGAAAGCACTGGCAGGTACACGTTTTAGCATTTACTTACTAGAGCTAAAAAAACAAAGTGTTATAAACAACAATAAATAAATAGCCAAGCTAATATTTATTACATTTCATTTGCAGATAAGTCTTTATTTGTAAGTAAGTAGATCGGAAGTATTTCAACAAACATCTGCAATAGTTTTGGTCTCGTCTAATTAGCTCAAACAAAAATAAACGCGACGTCAGCAAGCTAAGCTACGAATGTGAGACCTCGGTGAGACCATTTGAAATAAATTTATCTACGATTGTTCTGACGAAATTAGGTTTCGTTGCAAAGCGAATAGTATTGTTAACATTTATTTTTAAAATATGACATAAACAAAATGATTTCTATAGTGGCTTATTAGTTCAGCTACTCGATAATATTTTAAACTAATGTTAAGGCTAAATGTTATGTTTATAAACCTGTTAATTTTTAAGAAATCCAATACTATAAGTCGCATTTGATATAAACGTCTAAATTTGAAATTAAATTGATGTGGACAATGATTACATTTTTTATGTTACATAACAAATAAATAGGCTAGCCAGCCATCCGACGTTATGTGACCTATAAACATTCGTAACGAACTTTAAATAAATGCTCAAGTTATATAAGCTCATACATATATATATGTGGACTATTTTATATGTGCGGTGTGCTTCTTATTATTATCTATTACTTATAAAAGCTTCTGACTATCCACTACGTCACGATATCCAATCCCCTACTAGCGTGTTTCTCAGCCGTAATACGCTCCAATACTCAGTCCATTCAGTAGTACGTAACAGCTATTACTTAATATAATAAATGTTCTGATAATATTCACGTATATTCATAATTAAAGTATTTGTAATAACAGGCTTTCATCGTCTAACGTCAGATAACGGTGCGTAAATTATTTGCATTATTAATAGGAACTAATTAAAAAAACCTAGCACTGAATATTGCAGCTTTAAAAGTGCTTAAAGCTTTCAAAGTATATTTATATCGGTGTTATGGATATTACACAACAAATGGCAAGGATAGAAATATGCAAGTATTGTAACATTCTGATTACTCATAATCTTAACCTAGTACTAAACATTACAAACGCAAGCTATGAAATGCCGTATTTGACTTTAGTTTATCCCATTATTTGTATTTATGAATAAGATCTATACGATTTTATCAATTCCCCACAGCAGTTGGTTGTTGCTGTGTAAATGTTATAATATGTGCACTAAACGATTGTAGTTATGTACGTATTGTTTGTAAATATAATATCAAATACCCAATAAAGGTTTACGCTAACTGTTTTAATATAAAACGTTTCGTCACAATTACAACCAAGCTTTCAATAGCGTGCCACTGTGTAATCAGTAGCCGCAAGCTACATCCATTCAGGGCGTCGTATTGATTGTACAGTGCACTTGTTTGTGTAATGGTTTCGCTTTTGTAATAGCATTTCGATATATTTAGGTTACGTCGAAACGTAGCTCGAACGCTGGGCCGCGTGGAAATGAAAGCGATGACGATGACTCGAGCATTTGTTGCGTTCAAGGAACCTGTCCTATAAGGAGGTTTCGTTGATCGTGTAACACGCAATTTTCTGCATGCGCGTTTTGCATCCACGTGTTAAGAATATATCGATACCGTGATTCTGAAGACGCGTGACGCCAAGTCGTTGAGCATTGGAAAGTAATTATATTTTAATCGGCCAATAACAAAATATACCAATTAATAATAATCTTTATTTAAAACTTTACACAAGGATAGGTAATAAAATCTACATTTATATAGGTACCTCAATTATGGTAGTTTTTTTAAAAAAAATAAGAAGTAATTAAATATATTATGTAATATTGCTACGTATATTTAAAAGGGCCTTAGCAGCTCGGTAACAGGAGAGATTTTTATTTTTGTGTCACGTGTTTCAACCTTACTAGCGTGTCACTCGGCAATAAGCCGCCATTATACCTGCGTCCATTGAGCCAGCCTCTACGTTTCACGTTTCTAAGGCGTTACCGTGCATAATCCGCTTAGACCTGCATGCATGCAAGGCCGGCGCGCGATGTGACAACACGAGACACAATAGAATATGTGGTAACTCACAAACA
This sequence comes from Agara michaeli, assembly GCA_018245675.1. Classification (NCBI taxonomy): domain Eukaryota; kingdom Metazoa; phylum Arthropoda; class Insecta; order Lepidoptera; family Hesperiidae; genus Agara; species Agara michaeli. Next base: position 5,551 of record DWDX01004752.1, on the reverse strand, counting down.
TTATAGAGAAAGCGACAGAATAAACATATTTTATGCTTACATGGACATTGTACTGTACTTATAACTGAGTTTATTTGACTCGGTATCAATCATTAAGGCTTAAGAATATTTGAGTTACTGATTTGCCACTAATCCGTATCTCTACTGATACGCAATGAAGAATTAGTATTCTGTAACTCAATAGGAATAGCCTCTAAGCGAACCTGTCAGGGCCTTATTAAAGAGGTTGTTAACATCAGCTTGTAACGCTATGCTTACACTGAATACTATTACAACTTGTTCACAAGCCACACACAAACTTCCCATCATAAATTACACTTATCGGCACCCCGCAATATTTCAAAAATCTAAGCGTCATGACACCAGTACAGATTCATAATATTAGTACAGTTTTAATAACCCAATCTTATCGCAAATCAACGATAACGCGCTCAAGCACGTTATTGAAACCTGTTATTTTGTGCCGCCGACCGCTCGCTGGCACCGATATCAAATAAACATTTGCTACACTCTCATGTTTATTACAACACTGGCTGGTGTTTGCGGGTTCGTCTTTTTTTTTAAAATATAATTCAGCCCAGGAAACTTCGCCCGCGCGGAGTCTATAAAAATCGCGCTCACGTAAAAATATCGATCGCGTAATCCTTTCACTATAATTTTCTCCGGAAAGTCATAAATTCACAATTCACAAATTATTATATAGCTTGCTTTAAAATTTGGCGAATTTTCAAACAAACTTTTAACCTCCTTAGGGTGAATATTCAAAAATCCTTCTTTAATCGGTGCTTATGGCATAGCTCTAGTAGTTCACGCTCTGCGATGATGAATTAGTCATTTATTTTCATATAATATACACAATATTCATAGCATGAATGATAGCAGAAATCTTTTTTATAACTAGCTTATAGATGGTTTTATAACTTTATCGTATTTTAAAAAGTTATTTTAATTATAATTCATAAAATTGCATCCTTGATTAGCTTCTGTCACACACACACAAGTTTTTACATACGAGTGTACACCTTTAAGCACACACACATAATCGTGTACATTTATATACAAATAACTCATTAATGTGAGATCAATATTAAATTCTATTTCACATAATTCACTAGGTCGTTTCACAATATAGCCAGCCAGCTTTACCTACGTATATCATGCATCTACATCATTACGGACATGAATTATGCATCAGTTTCAACGGATCATTTTAATTTCTAGTGCAACGTGATTGTTGTAGATTATAAAATACTACAGACGCTTTTGTAGATTGCAAATAATATAGCAATTCGAATTGTATCGAAACGAATGTCTTTGGAATTGTTATTGTTGAATGTAATATTCCAATTCTGAATTTCGCGCCTATTTTATGTTATGCACTCTGTGGTAATAGCTCTTCCCGCTTTAGATTCCTTGACATCAAGCGACCGGTATTACGTTGTAATTTTCGTGCTAGTTTTATAATAAATTGCTAAGAAAACCTGAGCTACGTGGTTTAATTCAACAGTTATCTTTAGCAATTGTATTGTTATTCTATAGCAGTGATCGCCTAGTGGTTGCATTTGAGTCTTCCACTCCGGTTGTCTGAGTTACGACACGCATTAAAATAATTGATAAAATGAAATATTTCAAGCAATTACAATATTTAAAGTCTAAAGGCCGTTAAATGTACTAGCCGATCTATAGTGACTCTCCGATGAACTTACAAAAATGTGGTCTACGACTTAATACAACTATTTTTTATAGACCGCAATGTGGCGATTATGTCGCTTAAAATCGCAATAATAAAAACAGAAACTGCTGAAACAATTATTGGAAGCAAAAATAAAGCTACAATAAAAGTAAGAGAGTGAGTGAGTGAGTGCACACGGTTAAGGAGAGTGAGTAAACGAAAAACCGTTGCCCTAGCTATTAATACCGGCGTTGAGCGAGCGGGCTCGTTTGCCCGTGGTAACGCAGTTAGTCACGCCTTACTGTTCTTGTACAGGGATATCGGACATAGGGCCACAAGCGTACTCATAGGGCGGGGCGAATGAAGATGTTTGTCAACGTCACTTACAAGAACTTTATTAACAAAACATCAATAGGTAAATATAATATAAGAAATCTATTGTAGGGTCCTCACTTAACCAGTGCACTCCCTTGATAACGATTGATTAATAATAGTAATAAAAATGATTATTGAATATTGATTTAGGACTACGCGCGATCACCTTGATGCTACCGACCGTACTAAACTATCCCTAATAATATTATAAATGTGAATATAAGTTTGTTTATTACGCTTTCACGCGAAAACTACTTAAGCCATCATCATGACACTTTGTACACATATTCTTGGAGGTGTTAAAAGCAATATAGGATAATTTAAAAAAAAAATTTTTTTGCGTTTATCCGCGACTTCGTCCGCGTGGAATAGTGACTTTGGGCAGCATTTTAATTTCCTAAGACACTTTTATAGCAAAAGACTAATAAGATAGCTAGTATTAGATAAATTAAAAACTAAAATCACGGTGCTCCAGCAACTAGCAAACGAAACAGAATATACGAATTTCTTCGTACACCTATTAAAACTTTTTTTTTTAAATCTGGCTGTGTGAACCATAAAACTATAAGTATATCGTTAAGTATCAGTTACCTAGAAGTAATTTCATAAATATCGTATATTACATTTATTAAGAGATCAGGGGAGACTACAAGTGCTCATTATATTTTCATAGCTTTCGAAAAACAGCTAGTTGTTTAGACCATTATGTGGTCAGTTCTTGCAAAACTACTTTTTATTGAAAAACATTTTATGTTTCGGTCTGAAGTGTTTTGCTGCTCCACGTGTACACTAGAAATCATTTCCTTAGTCTTCGGGAGTAGCAATGTGTCATCCATAAAATTCAACAACAACCACATAAGAAACAACATTTGAGTATGGTTGCAGATGTCCGTAATCAACCGCAGCCAGGCAACACAATAAAATCCATAAAACGACATAAACAACAATCAGTATGATGTAACCTTGCAACTGGTTACAGTTCTAGGTTAAGCACAAAACAAAGAACGTTTTCGAAACTCTCGGCAAACCAAAACGAGAATTCTGCGACCATGCACTATGCATGAGACTTACGTAATAGTTCACCGTTACACGGGCACGAAAATAGGTGTACTTTGACAGGGAACTAAATAATTTTCCCGCTAGAATACATTTTACGTTGTACTCCTTTTGTGACATGAAAAAATATTCTCTGCAGCATCGAGTTCGTTGCCGGCAATCGTAAGATTTTAAAATGATTTTCCCATTATGTATAAGGGCCATTGCACACATAGCCATTTTGATTACGTCACAATAGTTGATGGTTTTGTTTTTATAAAATATGTCACAGTTTTGATATAATGGTTCTTCTAAAATGATTGGTTTAAAACAAATATAACAAAATGGGTCACTGAAAGACCGTTGAAAAATAAACACTTGATAGTGAACGGTTATAGCAACCAACTAATTATTAGTATTAGTAATAATTCATATTTTGTTGTATTTCTGAAAATATACATTTACAATCGAATTCAACCTTCATCGGAATATCGGATAAGTATGGTAATTATTTTTTCGAATTAATAGGGAATGACTTACAATGTCAATCTTTGTTCATGAAATCTACAAGTTAGAAAAACTTGTACAGTTATATATTACTTAAACTTAGGATAGATATTTCGGTAAATGAAACGATCTGCCGACTATATGATATTGAATGAAAATTGGTTTTTATAATAAAAATATTTTTAATTGGGTAAATTGATACGTGTGTAATCGCCTTTAAGGCCAGTGCAACGCAGAACTTCATTAAAATGCGTAGTGATTCAGTGAGGTTAAGTAATGAGACTCATATTTTGAAGTGGTTTGCTCTGGTGACACGGTTTTCAAGTTAGCTCGTATAATTTTGGATTCCGATGCGACGGAACGGCATTATCAAAGACATATTACCCTAAAAAACGTTGAGCCGTTTTCGTTTATCTTTAGTTATATAAGAGCGGAAACCCAGGGCAATGTTATCACTGAATCATTATTATCTTTTCAGTTACTAAACAGTAAAATCTTGTTGTTTACATCCGCTACGAATATTACTAAATGCATTTAGTAATATTCGTTATGCATAACAATAATGAGTGTATCGTAAACTTATCAAACTAGGGATTTTTTTGCTACATAATACCTTATATCGTGAACGATGAATAAACGATCAAAGAATTATAACAATTATATATGTAGAAGTCTTATCGATCGTCTCCCCAATCCATAATTGGATCGAAAAGTTCATTCGGGAACGTGCAAAGTTGTTAATGAAGCCACGTTCGGTTGCGTAACATTTGCAGCTAAATTGTCTGGAGTACGGCCAGATCTGTTGTCCTTGCCAGATAAGACGCCGGCGGGGAGGCGCCGCCGCGGCTATACAAAACAACTGTTCATGGCGTTATGAGCGTTTGGAGGTCAATGCGGGCGTAGTGCTACGGGCTACACACTACGGATGAGCTACGAGTCCGTTCTGAAATAGCATCAAAATCGGCACCCGATATCGAAATTTTTAATGTATATTTTTGAAGTTTGCTGGAATTAATTATATCATTTAAAAGATTACCTATAATTTTATATAATTCGAAAAATTTGCTTTAATTATCTAAAGGATTGGTTTACATGAAATTCCATTGATTTTTTTAAAATTGTGTTTGTCAACTGTTTTATATTTGTCCCCACATATATTGAAAAGGTTTTCAATTATTTTGAAATACTCTATTAACTCCAAAACCGTTTTAATTTTATTTCTTATTTGTAATTATTTCAACGTATATATTATTTCGATTACGTCATTGTCATAAATGAATATTTCAAAAAACTTTGAGTGGTATTTTTTTAAGTACGTTAATGATAACAATGTGTGTAAATGTGTATACTCGTACATATTATATATATTTGTGAAATTTTATTCAATCACCTATTCCATCACAGTCTTTAATAGATTAAACATTTTAATGTGTAAAAGTTTTCCGAGAGAATGGCATGTTCATTGTTATGAAGAAAAATCATTTGTTTACTCGAACGTTGACTCACGGGACCTAATGGCCTTTCCGACAAACAGCGTAGTTGCATTTTATCATCGCCAACATTTCACGGAGTTCGTGGAAACAGATCCGAACGCCCACGCTCAACCGCTATGCGTCACCAGTCACCAGTTTCGAGAATTACACTCTGTGACTTTGTTATGACTGCTTTGAACGAATGAAGACAACCAAAATGAATAGCCCTGTTCTTTTATTCTTTATTTGAATTAGAAACAATGTGGGATAGTATTGAATGTTCGTTTGATCTAATAATCATTTTTTTTTATTTATTGTGTACACTTTTTTTTTACCCTCCCACATGTTCAAATTGAGTGTTATGAGTCAAGTATATCATTACAATTAAATAAATATCAATGCAAAATAATTACTACTAGTGGTCGCCTAGGGGTCGAAAATCGACCGTAGTTAAATTAAATCAATTTTTATAAATTCGAAAACGTTCTCT
>DWDX01004751.1:0-11294 GCA_018245675.1 Agara michaeli | reverse complement strand
CCCGGGATTTGAACCCAGGACCTCCCGATCGGCAGTCGCGCTAGCAACCGCCCGACCAACGAGGCAGTCAAAAAGATTCGGTTACACATACATATAATTATCGTTATATTTCTAAAATATCTATTCGAAGTTATATAAACGAACTGTAACAAACTTCCATACCTCCATCAATTTTGTTATCTTGTCAAAACCCCGAGAGACCCACATATGTTGACCGTTTTAGTTTCCAAAAAACGGACTTTATAATGATGCGAAATTATATCCGAAACAAGGGCATGAATTATTATTGGATAGACAAGGGTGGACGTGATAAAAACAGATCTTCTAACACGTAATTACGTAATTGTGCACCCTCGCCGAGCCGCGGGGTACCGATGCCTCACGAATATGGGATAACCAGACACCGAAAAGTAAAATTACAGTTGAAGGTATGTTTGTATGGACATGACATGAGGTGTGCCTCGAAAAACGGTTACATCTTATTATTCAAGGCAGTAGAAAGACCATGCATCGTAATGGAAGGTAAGATGGCTAAAAAGAAATCCAAGAGATAGAGGAAAGGTTCTGGATAGTGATGACAATTAAAATGTCGTTCCGATGATGATATGGAAGTTTCTGACGCAAAGTAATGAACAGCTTTGTATGTAGGCTTTGACCATGTGAGCTTACAAATATACTTGCAACAAATACGCAATTTAGATAATATATCTAGTGATAAATTCTTGTGACGCGAGTTCATTTTACAACAAAGGTTTTATTTGTGAACTCTTAAATAATAACATACAATATGTGCAACACGACACACAATACGAGTAACATAAATATAATTTACATGTTTAATTATTATCGTTTAACCCGTTCATGTTGAAAAGTGTTATTGTAAAAGATCTTTTCCATTGACAAACATTTTATAAAATCTTATCAATGTTACATTCGCAACGATGCGTGGATATACAGAAAGGGATGAGCGAGCTTAATAAGACGGTGGAAGTAAAATATTTTCTGTACCGGAATTGTTAATAACTGTACGTTGCGGTTGGGGTCCGATAGAGGCGCCAACGATCCCCGTTTAATTTGAAGCTCGAGCAGGAAAGAAAGTATTAACAAGACAACGCCTAATTATAGGCCGCAGAACAAACAATGTTGGAAAGTTATGTCGGCTTACGGCGCGGTAAGCCTTGTACTTGATAATCAGTGGTGGCATGGTTGATTTTTATAAGTATGATAATTATGCTTACTTAATATTAATATTTTTATTTACGACTAGATCTGTCCATTGAAATAATAAGCGTAGACACGTAGTTTTGTATAAGCAAGCAAATCAGAGGTATTGTAAAAGATTTTTATCTGATTTGAGATTGTATAAATGCTATCAAACACTGTCATCAACCCCACATGTCTTCTCCACTAAGTACATGTTTGTATATTTTAAGTCCAAATATATATAAACAAAATATTAAATAAATAAATAATCTATCCAAAACTTGGACCATAAGGCATATTCACCTTGTTTATTCATCAAATGTACCATTTAACAGATACATCTATTACTTCGATATTATGGAAACGATATTCACAACTTGAAGTTCAAACATCGTATAAATTAAGAGGGGTACATATCTCCAAAATGTCGGCATAATAAAGCATATTTCGATCTTAGACTGAATTAGTTATGAAGTTTCTGTCTAAAATTACTCTGCACGATAGTGAGCTTACAACAGCCATCCTGTGCTATGCATATTAATGAACGCGCATGTTATTAGGGTGATATCTAAGGGTATCTTCGTATATACACGTAGTTAGGCATATTCGCAACTCCATAATTGGCTTTACGGCAAAATGTTATCAGTAAAGATGCTTTGGTTGCTAACGTCCTAGTAGTTTTTTTATTAACACAATTATTATTAAGCACACTTTCAAGAGTCTCGCTATGATTTCGACGGTACAAAGTCATATAGTATAGGTAGAATGATTAGACTAATCAGTAATTAAAGTGCATACAGGACATATTGTAAAAGTTCAAAATTTTGACAGTAGATGGCAGGAGGAACGTTACAGGATATTATGATGCGTTATGATTGTAAAGTATACATTATACAAAAGCTTTAGAAAGAGGTCGAAACCAGCTTCGCATTGGAAACTGCTCTAGTGGTGCGCATGTATGTATATTGGCTACTGTGACCAGTTACCAACAGATGGCCAGTCTACGTTCTTGTTAAGCCAACATATTTGAGAAACATAATATAATTATATTATTCAAAAAGTTCCAAGAAAGATTAATAAGATTCTATGGAATCGAATATCTGTACCTTTATATAATTATCCACGTAAAATATAAATTCTTCAATAATCTTATAATCTTATTGTAAAATGTATAGATTACTTCAACACAATATCTAACAGAGCTTGTGTACTAATACGCGTTTGATTCCTGCCACACGATTAATGCTGACCCAAATTATGTATGTAGTAAACCTTAAGGGATCGACAGTACCCTTTAGAGCGATCCCTGGTCTACTGAGCTTGTGCATGATAAGTTATTAGTCAATAAATATTCATATGGCCATCGATCCTTGTACGTCGTTGATGTTATGGGTAATTTATACGTATAAAACGCCTGGACCGCAAGTGTTAGATAGCTAAGCGAATTTCAAAGGCGCCGGTCTGGAGCAATTTATAAGTTGATATTAGTTCTTGCATAATATACAAGTGTACGCGGAAAATACAAGCCTCGGGTTCTCTTGAGAAATTGTTATGTACGCTATTAGAATTTTGTTGACTAAGGCACTTGAAGTACGCCAATAACTTTGTTTGGCTTTTTGCGCTTTTAAATAGATCTGCTCGTTGTTCTCTTGTCTTGTGATTTGATGGAAGATTAAAACAAAACGTGGAATTTAATCAACATTCAAAGGTTATAGTAATAAAGTTTAATGTTCAAACATCATTGTGTTAATGTAAACATATTTATGTACACACAGAGTACAAATAATTTCATAACAATTTACGTAACATCATCACGCCAGTAATCCCCTAATGCGTAGGCAGAGGAGTGTAGTACACCCCCACATTTCACCAGTTACGTTTAAGTCCCACAATTGAATAGGTGGTGAGCCTATTGCCATGCACCGGGAACACATCCAGACTCTGAGTCACTACTAGAAATTCTGAATTAGAGAAATCCAACAGTACCCAACCCGGGATTTGAACCCAGGACCTCTCGATCGGCAGTCGCGCTAGCAACCAACGAGGCAGTCAGTTATAACAATTTACGTTTACACATATTCGGAAATAACCAGATTTACATTAAATTTGACACCATGTATTCCATCTCATCCACGGTATTATAGAACATGTTTACGAAAATTAATGTCATCACGAATATTTGTTTATCTTTACGACGTTCCATAGTATAGCACGAGTGACAGAACAATTTATGGTTTCTCACAGCCCAGAATATTTCCGAGAAATGAATACCAATTATGATAATTATCACGCCATCACAAGTTTAATCTTGAAGACGGCCATAACAATAATTAAGTCTGTATAGAACAGTATCGGCACGAAACAAGCAAGGCTCAGACAAAAACACTGTCAACATGAAGTTCTTGATTTCGATTTACGACATTTCACTACGACTTCCATATCATGTTATCTACAGAACAAATCTTTACGAAATTAGTTATTATGTCTTCGAAGTTAAGGTTTAATATCAAACTACTTTAATGCAACCTTGCAAGTATTATTTAATCAGTTTGGTGGAATCAGAAAGATTAAATATCAAGTTCTCACACAGCCATTATTTCGTAGTATCAAAACGGAGATGCGGCAGCGGCTTTTTCTAAATTTAATGAATTATAATTATAAACAATTACGAGCTGATTTAATGAATAAAGAGAAACGGTAGAGCAATGAGGAGGATAGTTTATTGGTCGGTTCGTAGGTGTGAGTAGGAGGTATGCAGTGAACGCCTACGCGGTATCTTTAGGCGTACGATTCGGCAGGCGATAAAAATCGCCGGTCTTATTCGTCCGTCTTTTTTTAATTAGTGAGGGGTCCGATGTGAACCGAGTGGCGGCCATTGTATAGAAATAAATACGACGTTTATAAATGATCGGGCTTCCGACATGGACATTGAGAAGGACATAAGATAAAACATGATTCTGTTGGGACCGGGTTTATTCTATTCAAATGAGCATACGAATTCCGTGGATTCATTCTTCAATACCGGATTCGAAGGTGTTGATATAGGATTTGCGGGGATAAATGTTTCAAGGATTGGTCAGAACTGCAAAGGAGCTTCGGGTTATGGTGCATATATATATGTCAAGTAAATATGGATTAAGTATTTAATAATAGTTTTTATTTCCATTAATTTAGAATATTTAACTCCTAGAAGACCACTCAGTGAAGAACTTGAAGACTAACCATACCCACGTATTTCGTAAATATTCTAACAAAATATGTTTATCGTTTTAAGTCTAATAATATTCACTTTTGTGTATTCTGCATTATATGTTTGATAATACATAATGTACATTATTACAAATACTCTGAATTACAGCACGTGATGGAGTATGCTGCAGGCCTGCTGCATCTGGGATTCGAGAAAGTTCTGAAGGGACGATTACTCAAGTAGCTGGTACCAATGTGAAAACGGTTGCATTATTATAGAAAATGTGTTTAAATACCCTCGATTCTTTTGTAAAAACTTTACAGCAATCTTATAATAGCGTAGGTATAATCATAACCAAGTGGCACATTTGGTTCTCATAATTGGCGGGAAGATATTCTTTGAAGGTCTCAACTAAGTTATAATTTCGCGGTCTTATAATTTACATAAATTAGTCGGGGCAAGCGTATAATTCATACGTCCGATAGGACAACAGAGCAAACAGAATGATTAGAAATGCTAATCAAACAGTAATTATACAAATTAGACCTTTTCACTCGAATGTACCGGGCCTAAATAAATATATTATATGGAAAGGGATTTAGTGTTTCTGTGTGCGTTCTACTGTTTTGCATTGCTCATGGACGGGAATGAATTGGACTGGGTTTTTACACAATTATCCCACATTTCGGGCGGCTAAAGATATAATGTATTTAGGAAGACTTGGAAATCTACATAAGAACACATCAATGTCTCGCTTAGTTTCTTGCAATCAAACCCTTGAGACAAATGGAGAAAATTGAGCTATCTTCGGTGGCTGTTGTTGCCATAATAAGGACACGCATTAAATTTGTTTAGTTAAGTTATGTAATTGAAGTAAAACAAGCCAATCAAATTCAATAGCAAAATTGATGTCCCATTTGTACAGTGATCTTGTACTGCGTGATAATTAGATTAATCGCTTAGTAAACACGAGACAATACAGGTATTAGTTTAGGTGTCCTTTGCATTGGATGATCAAACAATATTGGGTTTATTTCTGCACAAATTTAATTTAGAAGATTTTCAATACATGCTAAATTTTAAATTAGCTGCTATTTGTGCTAATATGATATTTAAAGATTTGTGTCGCTTTCGTATTCTTAATTACCGTGTACCTACATGTACACGGAACAGTCACGTAATGTGGTGACAGATTAACTAATTAGCACAAATCCAAATCACTTGCAAGCGCAAGCTTAGTACGTCAGAAGTAACATGACATAAGCAGCGTATGTAACGTCCTTTGTGTATAATATAAACTGTAATTGTCTTAAATCAATATTCATATTGGCCTCAACCAGGCTTAAGACGTACACGCTTCACACAGGAAACGAATGCCAGTAGCATTTGTATAATTCAACGACACGTTAACGTTATGCCGTTAGACACATAAGCGTACATTATTAGTATTATTTGTGATATTGAATGGTAATAGTACTTTCTGCGTAGGCGCAACCGGTTATTTCCAGTTTGTTTCCCATGGTTATAGGTATAATTCGACGACGGGAAAGGTTTCGGACGAACGCGTGCGCAATGACATCCGTCTCGGATGCTACAGTCCTACTTTAGTGAACACATAGGTAATATAAGCCAAAATATGCGAGGGCCTCTTGAAATATAGATAGTAGTTCACCTGTACAGTGTATCGGTCGATGGAGACAATTTGCGCGCAAGTTCCCGCAATCAGTAATTAAGAACAGAAATACTGTAATTAATTGAATACCAACAATTGTCACGACAAAGGGGAAACACGTGAGTTGTTGAGTTCCTAGTGTATGCTCGAATTCCTCCACTAATATTGACGCGAAACGTGTTCGTAATGCACCTATCTCTGTTGTGTCGAACGTCAGGTTATATGATTCAGATATATGTGCTTTACCCGTGAGCTTTTCTAAAGCTACTGAACGTAACGTTTTGCAATATACAAATTGACCTGCATACGTGTAGATGCTTGTTTAATAAATTTGATAAAGCACTATCTATTTAATTATCTTCGAAGAATTTCTTCTAATTTTTAAATATCTTGTCTTATAAGAAGATACCATATAACATACCTACATAATAATGTCACTGTTCACTTACCTGATACTAGATCTGAATAACAAATATAAATATAACATCCGACGTACTTGAGATAAATATAAACAAAAAGGTCACTTACGAATTAATTGATTATCGTTTGCCAGTCGTAAGAGTCAACTTACAAATTAATATTACTTGAATTTCTGGCCACAAATAAATTTCGTATAGGTATATCGCAAACGATTATTGATTACTTTGTACAAGAAAACTAGCAGCATTTAAACAGTGTCACTTACATTTCATCTATGCATGAAAAATTTTAACTTATTCAGATATTAAGCTTCATAAAGCGACAGTTTATATGTACCAGTGGGTACTTTTACATATTCGACAATTTTGTTCTAGCGAAGCTTTGGCGTTCTAATTGCGTTCTAATTGTTCCGGCTACTGCACCCAGTCCTAAGTCAAAGTGGAATGTAGTACCTATATTATTATGCACAATAATTGCTTCTCACCATGTTATTTACTGTGCCTTGTAAAATATTTCAAAGAGAAATTTCTATTTAGCGTATACATGAATATTTATTTCGTATTTTCTACTGAATACATATTTGTTTTCAGTTATTGATTAAGTTATGAATAGTTTAAAAGGAATACTGTATTTTAAATTAAATGTCTAACAACTTTAAAGGGAAAACATATCTTTTCTTTACACTTTCATTTCGTTTTTTTTTTAATAATTAATTAAAAATTGTATTAGTTATATATATCCGTTTACAATAACATTAAGTTATTTTATTATATGTAATAAGTAATTCCATTTTATATACTTTAGCCAAAATATGCTTTTTTTTTCTATTTAATAAACATTTCATACACGTTGTCTATACAAAAATATTTATTCTGAATTTGAGAGAAATCGAGCTGTACATTCTAACTTATTCTGGAAAGCTCGAGGACTCAGACTACGTTATACCGTTTTGGAATATTCTATGAACCTAACATTATTCCTAAACAGAATATACGAGCAGGTGTATATGGATGTGAACTCTTTGCTAAAAAGTGTTTTGAAAAAGCATTAGCGCTATTGAAATAAATCTCACAATGGAGAGGATATGTGACAAGCAAAAGGACCGATGCACAAAAATCTTGAGTTCCGCTACAAAGTTTCTAACTTTATCAGCCATTTTACTTAACTCGTTGGAAATAAAGTCGAATATTGAATGGACGGAACTGATCTAAGCAGTAAATAGAAAACGGTATTGAGTGCTAGTATGAATGACATGTTCAAATGTCTCCGAGATAGATTTTTGGACAATACGTTGTAATTGGTGGGTTGGGTACCTGGGTACGACGGTTTTGTGTGCAACAATAGTTGGTTCGGTCACAAAAGGCTATGTACAGGCCAGAATACAGGAGTAATTTACTCATCGAGAATGATAAAAAAATGCTAAAGCGTAATCGAGAACGCTGTTGTGTTTTTTTTTAATTCTGATGCGTTTATGTTATAACATAATTTCGCACTAAGTTTGCATGTGATATTCCCACAACTTAAAAATTAAGCAAAACAACAGACGATAAGCAGAAAAAGATAATTATCGTTTATAATAAATCAATGGGAAATTGGAGAAAAATTATACTAACCATCGAGTCATTTTTTTTCAATGTACATTATTATAATTTACTTTAAAAGTCGTTGGTAATGTAACAACTTTAACAACACTTTTCATTAAATAATTTGCACATTGTGAAAATAATTCATGTTTTACGGAAAATTACTCATTTATTATCAAAGAGCCGGGATACCGTTAATGGTAATGTTTCTGCTAACCTATTTTCCGTGCGGATACAGGAGAACATGAAAGAATAATACAGCACGCTAATTAGGCTAAAACACGCTGTAAAATAAAATAATGAAAATGAAGCATTTCTAAGTATGTATTTTCTGAACCATATTTACAGTTAAGAAGAATTGTTTATATTACGAAGTACTATTTCATGTAGATATTTATTCAAATGTTCAATAATATACATACATACATATATATATGTGCATACTAAATATATAAAGGGGGCGACCGGATTTTGTATGGACGTGACCTGTGTCCAGTAGTAGAATGTATAGCATACATATTTATGTAAAAATTATGAATATAATACAGTTTTCAATGCCAAAAAATAGCTATTCATAAGCTACAATACACTAGTGAGTTAAAACGAGTTCCAAATTAAATCCGCGAGCATATTAGACTTGTGGAAGCAAGACCAAACGAAATGCTCAAAACTTTTTAACTCCGGCATTAGCCGGTTACCTACTTGCTCCGATTCGGCCGCAGCTTTCGTAGGCTTTCATGCACACCCCTACATTTATATGTATTATATTTAAATAAACGACCCATAACTCGAAACGAAGCTTTTAGTTACGCTGAAATTCGTAAACCGCAACATCTGGCGTGTTTTATCAAAGTACGTAGTCACAGATTGCATTTTGTCTACTTTCCCAAAACGGGACCCTCGATAGTACACCTTACGTGTAAGTGTTACGATAACTTTTCGTTTGACACTGCGGCGTGAATTTTCCCGCTCTTCGTATCTTTCGGTACAGACGAAGGTGGTTCAATCTGTTGTCTCGTCTGTTTCGGTACTATCGAGCAATTTCACACAGATGCGAATTGCGGGATGAAGAGGCGCAAACTCGATTCACCTCGGGCTAAAATGAAAATCTCGAGATCGCATTGAAATGAGTATTAAACGAGTGTTTTGCGAATCATACCCGTATCTCGTGTGATGCCTCGGGCGACTGTATCGGGGAAACTTAGTTTGAGCGTTTACACACTCCCAACTTTATCCCGCGTTTTCCCAGTGCTTGTTTACGCGTATCACGCTTATTTCGTTTGCGAAATATATCGTTATCTCTATTCCTAACCGTACAATTTATATGTAGAATTCATTATATGGAAATTTACTTTGAGCTTTTATAATTGTATGTACGTGCATGTTCAATCGAAGATTGATATTGAAATTATTATAAAACGACGTCTAAACCTCATACAGACGACTAATTTGGTACATCCCGGTGTACTGTGCGGGGGTTCGATTCCCGACCGAATCAAGAGTCATTTAATGGTTTCATATATATACATTATACTTATATTATGTATAATGTATATTACTATTTGCGTCTTTAATACAGTGACAATATATTTCTTAGCCTCTTGTGGATTAAATATTTTTTCATGAGACATAAACAATAATATTTGTACCAAATAGGGCGATTGTTACATCGCTAAGAAAAGTAACATAATCGCAAACCATAACGCACATTTCCCTTCTAATAATATACGAGTTTAATGTGAGTACGTAGCAGTTATATAATGGAAAGTTGGGGGAAAGGATTGCGTGGCAACGTTCCGAGATCGAATAAGGAAAGTTTTAATATTTTTACTCCTTCCTTCCTTTCTCATTTGTAACATCCTCCGTATTAAAAGTATTCATGCGGTTTTGCGGCTGGTAAAATAGAGGGCGAAATTTATTTCATATATCTCTATCACCTACCTTACTTTTACTGTGCATCATCGCTCGTAAGACCGCTAAATTGCTTTTTCAAATCGTATATATATATATATATATATATATATATATATATATATATACCTTCATCAAGCATTTTTGGTCTATTTTGTCTCGGTCTCCCCTCATAACTTGAGGTTGAGGTTTTAACATCGTCGTTTTTACCACCAACTTTACCGGTTTCACTATAAACTTAATGATAATTACAAACGTCGTGTTTTTTACTCTACTAATTAACACTAATTTACTCATAACACACTCCTTATATTGTGTTATTGGAAGCTTGAGGTATATAGGTGTATGTAACGTTATATCGTACAACTCTACTTTCACTGGCATTTTTCTTTATCTTTTTAATAAACAATCAGGTGACTAATGCAAATTTAGCCACAGCATTCCTAACCTATTTGTACGACGAAGATACATCCGTTAATTGAATAAATGGTCTTCGTGTCTGTCATAGTTTCATGAATCATTGTCACTGAGGTAATTGTTATTTAGAGCGCTTGTGAAATCGTTATCTTGTCTATTAATTTGATGAGAACAATTGAAGAAAGATGCTTGTTAATAGAATTTTTGTAGGAGCGAATAGGGCTTGAAGATTTTATTCGGTTTAAGTTAGTTAAAAATAACTATGTATGAAAAGTTGGTATAAGTTGATACATTATGATGATTAGATGATACTAATATTCAACTCCAATTTCGAATTAATTAATAGACAAATTGATCAATCAAAACACGTTATATGGAAACGGAGAGACGATCGATCGTAGACTTTATCCAACGATCTATCGAACAAATAAAAGAAACAATACCCACATGTATACCAAATGCACATATCAAATTTAAAACAATGAATCATACGAACGCTGTTACGATATCAATCTAGAAACGCGAGCAAAGCTTAATAAATCAAACACATTATACCTACCTTACGATTGTTCCGACTCATTATTGTCTCTACGGGTATTATTTACACAGTAGAACAGTAGGTAAGAGACCCGCACTTATACTGAGGATTACCAGGCTTCGTACCATTGTAGGATATTTTGAAATATCTATTATATCTCGTTAAAAAATCTAAACATCTCTCTCATCTCTGGGTACCAGAGTCACGGTTTTGTATTTATTTTAAAATCTTGCATGTGTGTGTAAATTGTCATATAATAATTTAGTAATAATAGTTAATTTGCTTGTTTACTTTTTATATTGTAACTTTGTTTCTATTTGTACGCCGTAAAAGGCAAAATATGGCTTGAACTAGTAGACT
>DWDX01004750.1:0-11295 GCA_018245675.1 Agara michaeli | reverse complement strand
CTCACTGACTGACGTGGAACGGATGCTGATGGAAGTCTCCTTGAAGTGACTAATGAAATCCAAGAGCTTCTGGAGGTTTCTTTGTGTCTTAATTTGATCAGCGAGCAACTGCCGCTTTTCCGCGTTGTGTTCATCAAGATTATCCTTGAGAGTTGCCGCTCGGGCTTCCAATTTACGCAACTCCACACATAATTCGATGTTTTTCTCTTGTAAACGCTTACGTTCCGCTAGTTTGTCTGGAACAATTTTAGAAAAAAATTAAAACTATACACCAATGGGTGTTAGTTAACACGATTCTAATTAAAAAGGACCTTTAATTTAAAATCGTTTGTCTCTTCTGTTGAAAATTTTTCATTTGGAATTATGAAAAATAAATCAACTTGATAACTTTGTTACGTAACAATTAGTTATTATTGGTTTCTACATATTGTAGAAAAATATTTTCAGAGGTAAAGAAACGTATACAATCACCTTTCAGAAATGGGAATACCACTAAAAACTCACTGTATTCATATTATGGTTAATTCAGTACGTGTGCTTGTGGGTATTGCGCGTTACGGGCACGTTGGTGCCAAATATTCGAACTCGAATTATAATGCTGTACTGAGAGCCAATGTTGCGTTTTAATGTAAAGAAATAAAGAATGTTACCAGTGAAGAGTCGATGGTGCGCCAGCGGAAGTACGGCGGCGCTCGCGGCGCTCGCGGCGCTCGCGGCGGCGGGCGCGGCGTGCGGCTCGGGCAGCGGCGCGCGGCACGCGGCACAGAGGCCCGCCGCGCCGCAGCCCGTGTGCTGCCACACTGCGCACGCGCCGCAACACACCAACAGCGACGGCACGTCTGCGGGAAACTTACTCCGTCAATTTATATTGGACAGATACACCTAGTTACTTTTCAAAGCTCTTATTATGGATCTAATACATGTACTATGTGAAAAAAGGTCACTGGGTTACACCAATGCACTTTCAAAATTATGTTTAGAATATTAAATTTACTATAAATACATATAAGATATTGATAAATTTATTTCTATAAAATCGAAAGTAGTAAATTTACCATTTCTTCCGCAACCATGGCAGACTTTTTTAGTAGGCGAGTATACAGGTTCTACAGAGAGTCCGGCGGGCAGGGAAGCCACCCACGCTGGCTTGCTGTGACCCCAACCTAAAATATACAAATGAATTTTAAAATAAGATGATGTGTATAGCGATAGTGGAGATTCAACAGTATTATTTTAAGTTGTCCTTAATACTCATAGAGTACCCTATGAGTATATATATGGATTCAGTTGTCCACAGTTGTTTCAGCTTACAAGAGCAGTACTGTTGCACCTACTTGTACTGCTAAATGGTGTTTATATTGTTATTTTAGAAACTATGTTACATAGTCTTTCACTAAAACGGGAGGTGAGCGAACTTAATATTCAAAGGTCAAATCTGTGATAAATCTCAAAACTGCTGTGAGATTAGATATAGATCGTCATGGGCTGCAGTGACCAATTAACAAGAGGTGGTCTGCATGCCCATTCAGTGTGTCTACAACCTAAAAAGTATATGTCCCCGAGTTCAGCCAATGTTAATTACCTTTATTTTCTGATGACGACCCTGAAGGTGAACCCTCTCGCGATGACTTATTCTGACTCTATAAAACAAAAAAATATATTTCAATAGCTTTTTCTTTTTTTAATGATTATGCAGACCACCAGCTTTATAAGTGAAATTAAAAGAAAAGTTTTCTCAGTAATTATGATCTAACATTTTTGAAAAACTTACTTGCTGTTTTCTCAGTTTTGCTGAACGGGTCTGAGGTGGATCACTGTGACTCTGAAGATATGGAAATTGATTGTATTTCTTTCGTTTCTGAAAGAAATTGGAGCCATTTCTGAGGTATTTATAACTATATAGGGATTAAGTTAAAACTAAAGAATAAATAAAACAAAAATACTTACAGGCATCATATCATAATTGCTATAAAGGAATTCATTTCTGTTGGCGTTTGTTGCAGCCCGTTTTCGGCGCTCACTACGTTTCTTTTCTATTATCTCCTTTTGCAAAGGAGTTACCAAACCAATAAGTCTGTAAGAAGGTCAACAATGAGCATGTAAAACATATCTATGAAAGCAAGTATAATTTTTGGTTTGCTATAATTATATAATTTATAACCATATAAACAATGTAACTATAGACATTTCTATAATAGTAGGTAATAACTTTTTGAGACACTGTTAAAAATCCTTTCATAAATATTCTACTAGCGAAGTTTGTTAATTTTTTGCTAACATGTAAGAGCCTCAATTTTATATAAGGAGTTATTTAATGGGGAGTGGTGGAACATAGCTGTATTTATCGTTCTGACCTTTAGATGATTGACTGCTTATAAAATTATATTTGAATGTATTTACTTTGTATGGAAATATAATGAATATTATCATAATTCTCTTATTATAAGTGAATAATTATGAACAATTCTGAATTGTAGAGTTTCTTAAAAACACTGATATCGATATTGATAATATCCATTTAGCGAATATCTGTCTTTATTCCAAAATGAGATCCATGCTTAGCAGTGTCCATGCAGCAGCAAATGTTACCATAAACTTATAGCTAGCTTTAGCTTATTTTAACCTCATAAACAGTTCCTTTGACACAGGCTCCCCAGGTCCGGGTAGAGGTGGCGGTGATGGCGTAGGAGATGGAGCCAATCCCGGTGATGAATCTGAGTCTGATCTTTGATCTTGCCAATCATTATTCTCATCAATTTTGGTACCACTGCAAAGATAATTGAGAAAAATAATTTGACTTGTTACAATTGAATTGAAATTTTTATATTTCTTCTTTTTCCTTGTATGTATGTACTTTTAATTCTAACTGAAGAAATGAATTAACTCTAAATGACAACATGTGGCTAGCTCTCATTCAAGCAGATTTAATTGGTACATTATTTGTTTATTTATATTTTTGTAATCCTATATAAATAAGGGAAACGAAGGCGTGATTAATGCCTAATGGCATTCTCTCTCAATCAACTCTATATGATGGAGATTATCATGTGAAACTGATTTAATTGACATTTACAAACTTTCAAAGGCAATTATTTTTATTTCTTTACCGATCCCTATTTAAAAAAAAGAAATAATAATCATATTCAGTAGGCAAGCCATGAATTATTGAAGATATAGGATGTCATAACTACAATTTCCGCACTAAGAAAACTTAATACTTACATGAATGCCTCCTTGACCTTTTTTAGTGCATTTGTAAAATTACTTCGGCTATCTTGTACCACATTTGGCAACTGGACAAAGTTGTTTTCAAATTTCTCCTTATCATCATTTTCACTTGTTGAATTCTCTTTCTCATTGGCTTTCAATTCATTTTCAGAGTCCGATATATTATTTGTATCATCACCATTATTTTCATTTTTAATTAATATTTCATTAAGGACGGATGGTTTCAACAATGACACAGAACGATTTCTACTCCAATATTGTATTTGATGGTCCCTCAGCTGCTGAGCTACATATCTGTTATCATTTTCTATACTAATCTGTTTATTTTTAGCTTTCAATCGTTGTTGATATAATTCAAGTTCTCTACGTAATCTATCGACCACATGTCGCTGTAAAGTTGACATAAAAAATATTGTCATAACATAAAACACATTCAGTATTGTTAATTGCATAACACAAAATTATAAGAAGATAATAAGAATGACTTGAATACAAACTGATAGTGTTTTTTAAAAAATATTTTTAGATTTTTAGATTCACAGGTATAATTTAAAATAGCAAATTCAAATCACTTGTAATTATTAGAGTACGTTTTGAGATGGGAATGTTAAAAAATAATATTGCAATCAAATCAAATTAACTATTCTTATAACAAATACTTAAGATTCTTATCAATGTTGCATTCTGCATGTCAATTAGTATAAATTGAATAATGTAATAATAACAATAAAAAACTGGATAGTAATAAAAATATAAAGTAAAGTTTTCCCAAGAACACTTACTTGTGTTCGTCCTACTACAATTATCTCTTTTTCGGCTTCTCTCACTTTTGTCTTAAGATGTATATTCTGTAACATAAAGCGATTTTTGTAAATTGAAAAGATTTTTAACCAAAGGAAGCTAAAACAAAAGTGTACTTTGTGAACTATCTGAAAAAGATTTTGTCTTACATTAACATCTTCTTGTAAACGCGCAACCCAAATCTGAAATTTAATGAATAAACATTGACATTTAAAACTTTCAGCTAAACTATAATAATATACACTCATGACCTACAATATTAAAAATAACTCACCTGATGTACTCGTATTGCATTTTTCAAGTCCGATTGAGTTTTACGAATATCTTCCTTTATTTCATTAGAAACTTCCATAATAATTCGTATTTTGCCTTAATATACTTTAAATATTTAATAAACGTAATAAACAACTATCACAAAGTAAAATATTTTATTTATATAAGGCAAAGTAGACAACAGTAAGCTTCACCGACACTTAACAAAAATTGTTTGTGAAGTATGAACAACTCTCAACGTCCGGCTCCGAAACCAAACTCTTTATTTCCCTTTTTTATTTTTATCACGATAAACACTATAGTTTTAGAGTGCGCCTAAAATTGGAATGATTCTCTTTATTATTACTTATTTTTATTGGATTCCAATTCATTCAGAAGTTTCTCAGCAAGTAGCCGAAGACTTGAAATACAATTAATGTAAGATAAGTAGGTATAATACATATTATTTATACATAATGGACTTGATAGCTTTAGTATAGTATCTATACCTGTATCTCTATTCTCTCTATAAACATATGTATAAGCAATACACATCAAGCATTATGCCAATTACACACTAAAATATAAATATATTCGAATAACTTTTTAATAATTCGATTCTCTTGTATGTTTCTAATATCAATGTGACTAAATAATATAGCTTCCAAACATTAATATTACTTGTACAACTAAGCATTTACGTTATTATACTTATAGGTTTTTATTTATAAATTTTACATAAATGTTTCAGTTGAGTCAGTATTTAGTCAACTCAATGTTTTTTGTTCCATTTCATCTGGTGAGTGTAACGGTGAGTAGTATATTGAATGCTCGTGAGATATTCAATTTCAAAATATAAAACTTTTTTTTGCTTATTACAAGAACTTCTTCATGCTTTTCTTCTAAAATAAAAATTCTTCCATAAGCCTTGAAAGCGTATATGCTTTAATGCATTACAAGCCTTTTTATTTTGCCAACTTCAGCTCAGTTGTGTATTGTACTCGACCATAGCGCACATATTTATTACTGAGCAGTGGTGAACATTTCAGTTACTCGCCAATCTCCACTTAAATGTTACTACCATAGTCTGAACCTGAACTAAGCTCTGATCATAATTTGATGTGTCGTAATAAATAGTATAGTATAGATAAATAAATAATGGTTTGATTTCAAAATGTATTTTTTACTTAGAATTGCATTAACAGCATGTTTTTGTTAGTTTTTTAGACTATTTTTTTTTCTTAATTTTTTAAGTAAAATTTAATATTTAATGTCATCGGATCTGGATAACTAGACACGTGTACAAATTGTCAGGAAAATCGGTCCGTAGGAAGTAGATTAAATTTAAGTTGTAAGATAGGTAAGATTCCCTTACAAGGTTAGTAAGTTACAAGTTAAGATAAAAGCGTATTAAAAAGAGATTTATTTCTGATTTTCGTTGCGGGTAATAAATAAAATATTAGGCATTATTACGTTTGAACAAAGAAAAGTATGTTTATTAATAGATTTTTCGTTTTTTTTTTTATTTAAAACATTTTCGAAAATACAGCTTTGTTGGAGTATAACAGAAAACATTATATATAAATATTTTGTTTCAAACCTTAAACGTTGTTTCATAAATATGTTATAAACTACGTCTCAGCAATGTTTATCTCTTTTATACTCCCAATATTAATTTATTTATTTACGCAATGAAAATCTATGATTTACAATTTACATGAAATTCGAAAACACACAGGGTTAATTACAAGTTTTTTATAATAATGTGTATTTTATAAATTATATTCTCTGACTAGCTGGTGAAACAGGCAAAAAAAGGAAAAAAGGATAACGAATATAGTAAATTACTAATCTGCGAAAACCAACATTTATAATACCTAGCATTACACACAACGAAGTGCCACAGATAGAATA
The DNA here is from genome assembly GCA_018245675.1 of Agara michaeli. NCBI lineage: Eukaryota > Metazoa > Arthropoda > Insecta > Lepidoptera > Hesperiidae > Agara > Agara michaeli. Next base: position 5,100 of record DWDX01004750.1, on the reverse strand, counting down.
ATAAATTCCCTGTTCAGTCGCACATACTACCACTGCACTGTTGATTGACATTTCGTTGATTGTTTTTACCGTTTTACAATCTAACATTTTTTTCCTTGGAAGTACATAATTCATTCTGTTCTACGAATACTATTTAAGGCTTATCTGAAACCTGCCAAACAGTCTTACATTAACGAAGTTATAAGTTACGTAAACTTTGCCGATAGAATATTGGGGAAAATGGTGGGCTGACCGCCGGCTGAATTTATAAAACGAACATTATATTTGTGTTATATATACATCGCCACATACTTAATACCCAAATTAACCAAAGTAAACCATGTCTTCAAAAAGGCCCGCACCTACGGAACTTAATTATGATACGCGGGACCGCGATGATTCCCCGGAAAATGAAGAAATGGGCACATTTAAAACTGCTTCTAAAGAAGTTTTGGAAAAACGCGTTATAAGGACTGCTAAAAGAAGATCTCAAATGTCTAGTGATGAGGTAAGCAGATTTCGCTTTACTGTACTGTTAAACATACCAATTGGGTTGTTCATTTATGTACTTGTTATTTTCTCAGCAATGCTTTATAACACACTTGGCATATTTAAGGTTAAGGTTGCATACATATATTTTTAAATTCTAGAATAAATAGATATATACATCATGATAATTATTTAAAATGCATATGTATTATTATGCTATGTACAATGCACATACATGTCTAAGTGTGTGTGCAATAAACTACGCAAGTAGTGAGCGTAGCATGGGTTGGCACCTAAAGCGGTTTTAGATTAATCAACCCAAAAATAATGAGTACTAAAGATGCTAACAGTAATTTATTTTGCTAAAATATTCTATCAATTCATCTCAATTTATTTTCCTCTCCTTTTCGTTATAAAATCGAATGATAAAACATAAAGAGTTAAAAAATCTCTTAAACGTAGACTCGGAATAGCCCCATATTATGATGAATCTCAGAAGCTTATTGAACCACTTCTTCGGAATAAGACCTGGGTGCTTTCAAATGGTACCCCTGTCTTACAATCTCAAAACTTCGAGTTTGGAGATGTTCTACAAAAAGTACAATGTAGATTTCTGACACATTGTTATTGTTACCCCTTGATACTTTTTACCTGACACAGACTGTCCCTCCTTTCCATGTTGCCACTGTATGCAAATAAATGTTATATTATTAAATATATTTCATAATAAAACAAGATAGTTTACATGTACGAACATCCAAGCTTACCAGTCATGTATAAGACGACCTCCTATTAAGATGTTTGTATATGGCTATTCATTAAAATCATGTCAATATATGTATGGATGTTTTGGTTGATTGGTTGGTTGGTATGTTAATTTGAATTTGTTGGAGTATAGAATACTGCATATGACCCTCTATAGTCTGATATTTTTTGAAAAAGAATACCTTGTAATTTGATAAATTACAAACCAAATAGTCTATTTCAAGTATGAATTATTATATTAGTAAGAATTTGCTGAACTTTTTATGTACAATCAACAGTGATACGCATGTCAAATTACAGGGGGTATTGGATTACTTAGATAAGGGCTGGATTACTGGGGGTCAACTGTACTTGATTTAAGTATGCTTTGACCACCCTATTTTTTTTACATGGTTTAGGTAGTGTTTTGTATAATTTGCTTTCTACTATATGAACAATATTTTAACTATTATTTATGAACTATACTAGGCATCTCAATCCCATTTCTTGATAGTTTTTTTTGTAATGGGACAATTCACATATGGCTATCCGCTTCCAAATTAGGCGATTGAATGCCTATGTTATGGTAGCCAGATACATGATATGTACATATACAACATAATACTTATATAGACGTTTTTATCACGACAAGACACAAAACAAAAAAATGTGCTCCTTACACTAATATTTTTCACCTCTGACCACTTGCCAACGAGGCCAATTCTCAGTAATATTCATCTTGTACTGTATCAATCTGATTTAACAGATACTGATTCTAAGCCCCATGTTGGTTATGTATTATATCAAACCAGGTTGATTGTTCAAGATGTGTTATTTCTATGCAAATGTTTATTTACATATGCTTTAACATTAAGAGCTTTGAGTAAAAGGGGACAACTGAGTTCGCTAGTATTACTCTTAATCGTGCTAATCACAGACTATTACCATTAGGTAATAGTCTTTTGCTTTGCTTAACATTAGTTAAGCAAAGCAATTTCTCAATATTTTTCTTATCAGAAATTCGATTTGATATTCCTTTTTCTATTTCAGCCAAAAAAGAGTGTCTTCAGTGGATTTGGTGGTTTCAACAAGCTGCAACAATCATCGTTTGACTTTCTTGCAAACTTGACTAATGGAAATAACTCCAATACAAATCAGCCAACTACAAAGATAGATACTGCTGTATCTTCGAGTATTTTTACTAATAAATCACCCGTCAATAGCCCTAACACTATATTCGGTATGTCAGGTTCATCAGGATTTACTATAAAACCGAACTTCGGAAAATTACCTCAGGGATCCTTATTTGGTGGTACCAGTTCTCCAATGCAATCTGTATTCACTGCAACAAAAGCCGATTCAACTGTTAATGACAGTCCATTCAAACTTCAACCTTCTCCCAGTACCCCTGGTACTAATTTAACAGCAAAACCAAATCCAAACATCGATATATCAACATCTCAGGTATCATCTACCATATTTGGGGTGCCATCTAACTCCAATCAAAATAAGTCATTCAGTTCTACAAATAATAACTTAACAGTGTTCTCTACTTCTCAACCAGTTTCTAGTACATCCACAAGTGCAACAACCAGTACTACAATCACAAAAGCAGATTCTAATACCACAGAGTCTAATTCAGTATCTGAGGAGAATGACCAAAGAAGTATAAGATACTATACTAAATTAAAAAGTTTGAATATATCTGTATCTGATTGGGTTAAAAAACATGTAGAAGAGACTCCATTGTGTATTTTGTCGCCAATATTTAAAGACTATGAGAAATATTTAATTCAAATCCAAGATGAACATAAAGGTGGAGATACTATCGTCAAAAATAATGATGACAAAGTGGAAACAAAATCAAATGAGACCATATCCCTATCAGAATCAAAATCCCCACCAGAAACAAAACCCTCACCAGAGCCAAAAAAATCACCAAGCAGTAACATAAATTCATCTATTTTCGGTAATTTAAGTTCCTCAAATCCTACTAAAGCAGAAATTCCTCAAAGTAACACAAGTGATATTGGAATCAAGCCATCTTTATTTGGTTTTGGCATAAACCCATTGACTACTACTGCTAATACAGGATTTAATTTCGGAATAAAATCGTCTGTTCCAAGTACTCTGGCAAGTGTATTTCCTGTAAACACATCAACCGGTAACACTAACACTCCATTCTCATTTGGAATACATAAGAGTGGCTTGAATTTCAATACAACTTCACCACCAAATACAGACATAGCACAAGAATCTAAAGATGATGAACCACCAAAGGTTGAATATACACCGGTGATTGAAGCAAACTGTGTTTTTGATACAAAATGCAAGATATTTGTAAAAAAGGATGGAAATTTTGTTGATATGGGAGTTGGTACACTTTATGTAAAGAAAATAGAAGAATCTGGCAAGCATCAGCTACTAGTTCGTGCAAACACTAATTTGGGAACTGTATTGCTTAACCTTATTTTGAGCTCATCTATTCCCACTCAGCGGATGGGTAAAAATAATGTAATGCTTGTCTGCATCCCTACTCCAGATGCAAGGCCCCCACCGACTCCTATTCTCATTAGAGTAAAGACTGCAGAAGAAGCGGATGAAGTTTTAAATATATTAAATAAATACAAAGCTTGAACAATTGGCATTCTTTAATGTAATTTAATGTATATATTTAAAATACCATACAAGATTTAGCTAATAAGCGAAAATTTTATTTATGATGTATGTGAAAATGTATGTAGGCGTGAGATTATGAATGGCATTAAATCATAACGAATCAATTTATATTAAGTGAAGACATTCCTAGAATACAATGTTTATTTTTTTAATTGATCTTAAATTAAACATACTTAGATGATGTATATGATACCTGTATTAAAATATAATATGTATGTGTTTCGTTTGTTATAGTCACCTATATTTATAATTTTAATCTGATGAAAATGAATATAAATTCGTGTTGGTAAACATGTAAGTAAAAGTAGAGGTTTTATTGGGTTAGTAATTGAATTGATGTAGTTTGTGAATATTTTCAACCGCTCAAAACCAAGTACAGTATACTTATATACAATATTGTAATATATATTGTATTCTGAAATTAGCTTGCATATTTTAAATAGGTACTTAGTGTATGTGCTTATGTACATGTCTGTGAGAATAAAGTAATTTTGATTTTAGTTATTACATTATTTAGATGAACCAACAACCCATTAGTATAGGTGTAGCACACAACTTAGTAGGTAGTACTATGTAATCTATTAACCTACTCATTTAAGCGCTACGCCATAATTAAACTACGATATGTGCACAGCACTTTTTCGTACCATATGACCTTTGGAAACATGAAATGTTTGTTAAGATCGGTTTAATTACATATTACTTTCTAGAAAAATCTAACTCTACTCAGACTTGTTGAAAAAATGACGATGTTTAAGACATTGCTGTTGTAATCAATAGGTAGATATCTACATACTTTTTCGCGATATATAGCTTTCCCTACCAAAATCGTAAACAGTTACATTCAATGTAACTCAAATAAATAATTCGTCAAAACATTTAAACTGCAATATTTCTGGATATTGTAAGTAAGGAATAAAGTTACACATTAAAATAGTATTATTACAATTATTTGTCTAGATTGATTAATAAAGGTATCATGTTCTCTGTTAGAGGCACTATATCAATACCTACATTTCAATGTCTTCTGATAAATCTTGCCGCATTTGTGAAGGCGTAAAGCTCCAGCTCGATACATAGCATTAGCAGCGTCCGCGATTGTAGGTACCTTAGTGTTAAAACTACCAATCCCAATTCACCCCATAAAACAATTCGAACTTTACATGCCTACTCATAAATGGATAATAATATATCCGCATAAATAAACTC
>DWDX01004749.1:0-11297 GCA_018245675.1 Agara michaeli | reverse complement strand
AACCTGACGCGCTTCGTCTACATTCATCATTCTCTTCATGCATACACGCCGGTTTCGGAGACTCTTGACTCCTCCGTATTCTATCGTAATATATTTAAATAAAACTACAGTTTGATTGTTATTCAAATTTATTTCCACTATCTATAGGTATATCACGCAATGAAGTGAGAAACATATTATTGTCGTTTATCTATGGATATATTTGCTTATCAATACTATAAGTATAAATAATGCTTTAAAAAAATACATGCATAATAAATAAGCTGTGATTCGTTCGGTCCAGAAAGAAACGGTTTATGTTAGCTACGTATGTTTGCAATAAATAAAGCATGTGCCCAGTTCAAACTAACTCGTATACAGACTTAATAGTAAACACATATTATGTAAATGGCTCACAAATGTACAATTGTTTAAATAAATATATATAATATTATTCAGTTCAGTAATCGCGGTAATTTAATCATGTATTAATTTCGTCGGGTTACTTATCTTTCAGTATTCTACGAGTAGATACAAACGATTAATGGCAACATACTGTGAACTAAACATACAAAGAATCATGCCGACAAACGCGGGCTTAAGTAAATCGAAATATTTGCTTCCAGCTGGTTTTATCGGTGCATCGATTTGTTTTTATTCTATAGCTTAATAACAGGGGACCATAGACTATTCGGAACGCTTTATAAGCGCAAAATAAGACAAAGAAACCTGCCACCGTCCACCGCAATACTATAAGAAAACCAGGCGTACCAACGTAAAAAAACGACAAAAATGACCACGCACTCGGAATCGAAATGCAAAAAAAAATATTTTGCGCGACAGAGAGAGGGTGATATGACCTGTTCTAGATAGAGTGGAATGGCAGAAATTTCGAATTTAGAATGCAGCGCGTGCGCCTCGACATCCGTCGCCGCAAAAAATCGGGGTTGCCATCTACCGGCCAGTTGCGACACTACGCTCATTCGGTATTAACATTTTGACAGTTTAAGAAAATCGATTCGATTAAATGTTAATAATTTGACGGCTTTTATTGTTATTTGTATATTAGCGGAGAATATTACTGATAATAGATTTATGCGCGTCATATAATATGCGTGTCATATATTATAATAACAGTAATATGGTAGCATCTGTAACTTTTTATCCTATTTGCAATTGGATATAAATAATCAGAAGCTGTACCGGTTACATTACATAAATGACTAGTATTCTTGCTTTCCGCATTACACGTACAAGACAAATAAAATAAAGTCTTCAAAAGTAATAAAATAAAATAATTGGTTTAAAATTTAGCCGGTTTCAACATTCATACCTTCGAAGAGATATTCTACAGAGTATTTTAAAAGAATCTTCACATTAAGGTTACATGCTCATCAAAACCCAGAAGCCCAAAACATGTAACTAGCAGATAACCCGTTGAATGATGACGATCGATCAACCATGTTATGACGCGGTGGTCCGTCCGACCCCCGCGGTATCATTAATTAGATTGATATCATTAATGACTCTAATGATGTGTTCTGATTGTGGTGGGCAATCAATTTATTTATTAAGCAACAAATTTGTTTTCGTTGACTTACTTCAAATTGTTTTAGTAGACACTACTCGTACGCCGCGGCTTTGATTGCGCGGAAACCAAATTATTGTCATAAAATAGTTCAGCCCTATTTAACTCTTACTGGAATTGATTTAAAAAAGTATTCTAAACAGCCAGTGTCCTTCGACCGGGTACAATTTATCCCCAGACCAAATTTTAACAAAACCGAATCAGATTTCAGTTGATATCTTTTTCGACTTTATAGAAGATAGTCCCACCTTTAAATCCCATTCCTAGGAATAGAGACATTTGTCCAGCAATAGACCAATGGAAGCTGATTTTCATCAGATGGTGACTTTTCCCATATATACCAATTATACTTTTATATTTATACGATTGGGTTTGGCATCGCCTATCCTCGCATAAGGAACTTATTTTTTTGGATCACTACCAATGTTACAAGAGCTGTTAGTAGAGTCATATGACACCTACCTTTACTCTCAGTAACTTTGAAAGACTTTGGGATAATAGAGAACACAATTCTTTCTTATCCCATGAAATTTGTATCACAATAAAGAATATCTCAACATCAAAATTCCTGCATCATCCGTCCCCAACTACTGTTGATATAAATAAATTGATATGTCGTAAAATGTTTGCTCTGAAAAGGTTCCCTTTATATATCGAAATATAATCCAATCGCTCAATTTAACATGTTGGGGGCACGACAAAAAGATAACAACAAAAAAAACGCACCGGAGTTTGTTTGATTGATTCGTGTCATTCAACCCGATGCGTTTACGAGAATCTGCTTACTCTACCTTAAGCCTAATGACTTGTCATTTGTTACGGAGATATGATAACAGCGTTTTGGGTGGTTTCTACGAATGTAGAGTAAGGGATGAGGTTACCTGCTCCGGATGTTTATAAATGTCATCGTGTTAATCTTCTTTGCATCTAACTGTGAAGGGATGGAAAAAGCTAATTTAGGTGTATTTTGTATCGTCTCATCTTGCACACTAAATATTTAATAATATCTAATAATAATAACAAGATCTTGAAACAGCCATCTGAACCCAAGCTACGCACAGCCAGACGCTTGAAAAACTGCATACATACATTCAATTATATGAATAACTAGCTTCTGTTCGCGGCTTTGCTCACACAGAGATCGAAGTTCCAAAAAGCGATACATACATATTTTTTTATTAACCAAGAGGGAAAACTTCAGGTGTCTAGCTTACAAATCGTAGAATTTTCATACAATCTCTCTACCCCTATTTTAACCTGTTGGGGGCGAGTTTCCCAAAATTCCTTATTCACGTTATATAAAGGATCTATCTACAAAACTTCAGAATAACAAATACAGCGGTTCCGGCTGTGCGGTAATCTCTGGGTCGTTCAATGAACACGGTACGGAATATCCGGTCTCGTAACAATTTTGGTGCTCAAAATGAAACATTAGGCGAGCAACATTAATTATGAAATCAATCTTCGAGGTTCGACTAACTACTTGATATCAATTACAACTATTTATCACGATCATCAATTAACTAAGCACAATTAGTTATAATGGTTAATTAATGGCATTGTTAAACTACGCTTACTCTTCCCTTCTCGTGTTTTGTAATATGAGAGAAAAGGATACATGCAATGATAGAAAACAAGTGACGCCGCAATCTATCATTAAATGATATATTCGGTTGGATTTTCATCATTAGATCATTTCATGTTGTCCAATTATTGTTAAATATGACCGCTAAGTTATTAGTGTCTCCTATATATTTATTTTTATTTATTTAAGGTTCACCAATTTAATTTTACAGTACGCTCTTGATATCTAAAAAAGACAAGATTAAATTCGTGTTCCTGCAATTCCTTGGTAAATAATAGTATATCTGGGTTATATACAACGTAAATTATTTTACTTTACAAGTTCTATTTTTGACTTTTGGATTTAATTGTCTACGAAATTCGTTAATTTTGCTATATTAAAGCATTATGCCTCGTAACTAGTTGCCTAATTCATAAAAATGGGACACTGTTCAAAAAATTTAAACGTTTTAGCGATACCATAAATGTTTAATTCGCGTTAATTGAAAACATTTAACATCGGCCATTGTCAATTTCGCTAGGCGCCAAGAATGGTGACAAAAACAAAACGAGGTCATTGCACTCGGCTACCAGTCGATGAGCTTTATTAGCCCGTATGTAACGAAATATCTCAAACAAGTATCAGTAGGCGACAGTTTAATGGAATACAGTAGACGCACCGGTAATAGAGTTTGAATATTTTCGGACAACGAAAACGATATATAAAAATAATGGATACGACATAAAGCGTCCATGTTCGTTTATTGCTTTTCACTCTAACTGTTCTCCGCCCCCATATAATTAGTTCACATTTTTGTGTATATTGAATTTTACTAAGAAAAAATATTAGTCTTATAATACTGAAACTACTTAGGGTTTTTTTTTACAACGATCACATTCTGTCAAAAGGATCATGTGGATAGGTTACTGAAGAGAATACATGGACAATGCTAGATTTATGCCCAGCTGTGGACTTTAAGCCCTAATAGTAGTAGTTACTTAACTTAAGTAAATACTTTCTCTGTATTTTATTTTAGCCCCTGCTACCAACCTCTACTGCTATTTTATTTATTAATTTATATTATTGAAAATTAACAACTATTAGTAGATACCGCTTAAAAACAAATCCAAATTTACTGAAAATATTATATGAAAACACAAAATCAAATTTGTAGTCAGAATCATATACCTAAAATTAAATAAAAGCAATCACAAAAAGAATCCTAAACCTTAAATAAAGTTCATACACAAAATGAAGTTATTCTAGTCATTAATTGTTCAACCATTTTCGATAATCACTTATCGATAACGGTTAATGGCCGCACCTCACTACAGGAAGCCCGCCCCGTCATTTGTCAAGATGACATTTGACATCAGTCAAGCAGGTTGACCGTACCCGGGTAATCATATTTTTTGTCCATTCAACTTATCCACTTGAATTCTTGAAAAAAGCAAATAAATTTACGTAGTTACGTAGTTAATTTAACAAAAGCTGACTGCGTTCTATAAATGCAGCCAATTGTAAATTATTATTACCTGGAAACTATAAACTCAAGCTGTAATTTTTTAATCTATATTATAATGTATTTCGGAGTAATTTTTCTTCAGCCATAATAACAAATTGCTTTGATATATTTTTCAAAAGGCAATACTTTAACTTTTTTAGGCATGCACATTTGAAGTGGTTTTAAGTAAAATAATTCCTAAAGTCAGGAGACTTTTAAATTCTTCCGAAATAGAGCTTAATACTGATTTACTTTACCATGATATATTAGTAATAGTCGTTTCGGTCATTATAATGCTGTACACTTTATACGGCTATTACATTATAATAAACAAAGCAAAGTTCAATAAACTATTGCAAAACTTAATGAACTCACGTGAAATATTTGTACACAAATTGAAAAATATTTTAGCAAGTAGATATTGCAAAAAAATACCGACATATATGTCTAACGGGCACATCACTAGCAGTGATGTTGTTTGTTTTGCCAGTAGCAAGTAGTGTCGCGTTGATAAATATCCTTAAAGATTGTTCAGTCTCCTCGATAATTCCTCTTTGAACCTCACACTATATGCCTCAGAGCAATTTAGATATTGCCCAATAAGATTTACAGTTTAAAATCCCACTGCAATGTCTCGAGTAGTCAAGCCGAGTATAAGGTAATTTATGAGATGGTCCCGGTAGGTGTTTTATAGTTATTTGATAAAACACTATCGTGATTATTAAGCTCGAGACCATGACAGGCGGTGTTCATTTTGTTTCTATAAATTCCTCCAGCGAGCGTTATCTGAATATTGTCAGGCAATATTAGTAATGATCGCTGTATATTAAGTTTCATATTTTTATCACTTGTGTCGAGCAACTTTGACAAAGCACCTGCCTTACGAGACTTATAAATGGTCTGCCCTCATCTTGATCGTGTTCGATCGTTGAATTTTATACCGTACCACATAATAGTTCGAACAATAATGACACAGTAATTGTATAATGTGTATTGAGTTATCCGTTTTTACTTTCCAGGTAAAAAATGGCGATCGCTGACTCCGCAAGACAGGCGGCCGTTCGTAGAGGAAGCGGAGCGTCTTCGCGTCATTCATATGACCGAGCACCCGAATTACAAGTATCGACCGCGCCGACGGAAACAGAACAAGACAAGGCCCAACCAACCAACTGCTCCAGCCAGCGCCCCACCATCTGCTTCTGTCGCGTTAGGATCGCCTTACGCAACCGCCACTGATTCCCCGGACACGCGGTTTTCACACAACCCTGGAGCTGGTTTTTCTCCATACCGAACGTCGCCTCTCGCGTCTGAATCGTTTCAAAGTAACCAATACAATGGTCACGTCCAAACCCCAGAATCGTCGCCTGCCAGGTCTCCTGAACCTCAAGGCAGAAGAAGTGCACCGGCGGAGGCACCGCTGCCTACTCCCGATGCTTCTCCAGTAGAAAATGAAAAAGAAAACTTCCAGTATGAGGAGCGGCGAAGGGCCATTAACGCCTCGTCCATGTCTGACTCTTATCCGTACAAAGCGTTCAGAACTCCCGGCTCGTACTCCCCTGCGCCTGTAGCCGCGATGGGAATGGCCAACGGTATGTACGTGATGTGCACTCAGAGGACGTTGGCGGAGCAACCACCGCTGGTTACTGGCACGTTCTTTCCACCAGTGGCAACGTCGCAGGACCAACAAACTCTTGGCTCGTCTACTCCTCGAGTATCATCCGCTCCGAGTGGTCCCATGTCCACAGATTATAGCATCCAATATCATCCGTACGAGCAGTACGAGCAAATGTACAAAACAGAAGATTCATACGTGTCCCACTACCCAGAGCAGCCCAAAACTGAATACGATACCGGCGGTAGCTACTTCTCGGAGGAACCGCCTCCGAATCAGGACCAGGAGCAAGCATATATGAATCCCCGTCCAGAAATAAGGACGGGATCGCCGGAGTCCGATGTGGACGCTAGGGAATTTGACAAGTATTTGGATTACGGCACAGAAGGGGCGATGGAACAGCATCAGCAATACAGATACGAACAACAACAGCAATACAGCAGGCCTCCGTACTGTCCGGAGCCGCCGCCGGGGTCCGAGTACTGCGCGGACCGGATGTACGCGTCTCCTTATGCCTCTGTTATCGCCGGAACTCCCCCAGCTGCGAATTACACTCCAGCGCCACCCGGGGCCGACGTGAGACCCGAAGACGAGTTCAGCGTCATTCTGGCCGGAGTCAGGCAGACCTGCTACAGCAATTGACTGCACTGGGATAGGAAAACAGAGGACTCTTCCTAAATGTAGCCCAAAGAGTTAGTTCCGAAATGTTCTCTTTCAAGACGAATGTAGAAGTGTTTGAAAGAAACTTGAAACTTAGGAAAATCTAAATTTATGATCTGATTTATTTATTTAAAGATTCTCATTTTTTCCTTAAACTGTTTATAATGCCGATGGATGCCTATGACAGAATAATTTCTGTGCTAGAATTTTGGAACTGTTTAGCTGATTTTCTATGTAAACGCACTTTTGTTGGTTTTTTTTTACACTTTTTTCTGACACCTTAAACTAAAAGGTTGTACAAAGGGCGGACTTAATGCCTAGTGGCAGTCTCTACCTTTTGTTGATATTATCAAGGGAATATACCGTTACTGTATTGTGATTTGAACCGAACGATCAACTCGTTCAGAAATAGAACATTATTTTTAGTTTTAAGGCGAAATGTATAAAACGTATTAATTACTCTATTTAAATTTTAATCTATAATAGTGAACCTATTATGATTGAAACATATGAAAATCGACAAAAATTAACCTCCCATTCATAAACATCTAATAGTACTGGTTTAACTATTGAGGTGTTTATTTTTGTCCGACATTCACGTGCGTTATGAAAACGAGACAAAATCAATAGCAAAAACAATGCTATTGAGTTTATGAATGAGACCGATCACTGCTTTTGTTCGTAGTCATATAAAATCGACCAGAGTTATATTTCATAATCATCCTTATTTTGCACTTGTATAAATAAATATAATATAACATAATAGTTTTATAATGTTGGTGCTATGTACGAAGGTCCTGTAAATGTAATTTTATATAGTCGTGCAATTAATGCATAATTTAGACAAATCCGAATAGCGCGGACACGGAAAATGTAGACAAACAAAAATTTCCTATGTTAAAGATTATTATTTATTTTGTAACTATTTTTGTATATTTGTTCAAAATGTCCAATTAACTCGAAGTAGTTCTTCCTAATGTAGATATAGCTTAAGTGGTTTTCACATTTTTTTTGTTAGAATAAAAATTAAATATGTTTAATACACGTTATCTGTATAAATTGTAAGATCAGTTATATAATATCTCATAGCTATATTTGTACTAAAGTGTTAGTTAATTCATTTAGTTTATGTTGCAATTTTTAGTTGTTTAGTTGAAAAAGACACTCGCACCGCGATACTAAGCTCTTCCTGTTTGTAAGAATATTTATAAGAAACAATAAAATTTATATTCTTGAATGTTTTTTTTTTGTTAATTTCCGACCCTTAAATATTAAGCACGAATTTCTAAACATATTAAACACTTGGAATGAGTATATGGAAAGAATATACGTTAGTTCTTTACAGGACTAATTCCACAACAAATACATCCATACATGTAACGTAACGTAACATCACGCCTGTCACCGCTAAGGAGGAGTGTAGTACACCCCCACATTTCACCAGTTACGTTTAAGTCCCACAATGGAATAGGTGGTGAGCCTGTTGCCATGCACCGGGCACACATACAGACTCCGAGTCACTACTAGAAATTCTAAATTAGAAAAATTAGGTATCCAGATTTGCCACAATAATTCCGAGTGTAATAAAGTTACATCTTTTTGTGTTTATCAATTTTGTTGCAATTTATCACAAACGGTTGCTTTTCGAATACGCTGGAAATATTACGAAAAATGTATACGGTATAATTTTAAAAGGATTTCCCGCGCGGTTCGTCACGACCATCAATATTTATCGTTCTCACTCTCAAATGTATATGTCGCTCGGATGTTTCTCTACCGAATTAACATAAAGCACTTCGCGTGACAAAAAACTCTTGCCAAATCTTCTTTTTTTTTCCTGAAACAAAGAGTGAAGTAAAATGAGAGGCGGCTCACATGCACAGGGTATAATTAAAGAGTTAAAATGAATATTTAAATATCGTAAAGGGTGAACTCGACGGTGCAATGACATCCGGGGCGTCCAGATCTCGGAAGGTACGTATTTTTGGATGTCAAGTTCCGTCTTGCAGCACACCGGGAGACTTTTTATGAGTTTAGAACGAGTTTAGAGTTTCAACTTAACATTCTGCAACATTATTGTTGTAGGTGCAATGGTAGTAGGTTCAACTGTTTATAGATTAATGGTGCTGATACATAAAAGTGTTATACATTTGATAATATGCCTGACTTTCAAAAATTACAATTTTATAACCTCAAAGAAACCTCAAGCAATGTTTGGAATGACTTAGAAACTAATAAAATAAATGAGCATAGTATTAAACAGACCTATCTCATGTTGACATACTGGAATCAGTAAATTTATTGACAATTCCATTCTAAGCCTGTCAGAATTGTAAGAAACATTTCACTGGCAGTCAAATAAAACTGCGGTGGTATTTGAGATTAAAAAGTAAAAAACAAAATAATTATATCAAAAACAACTGCCATGTTTTCTTATTTAAATTTAATGTTATAAATTCATTCGCAGGGAGCTCCCTTTTGATAAAAGTGCTGAATAGCTCAACAAACAAGTGGCACTCATCCGAAGGGTTACACAAGAGTCATCAATCTCTTGCCGATCATCGAGTGTTTATCAGCCCAATACCTTCATCACGCATGAAGATTAAGAGATACAGCGACATCATATTAAATATGACAAATTATATGCAAATATATATCGGATAAAACCTCTATATATAAAACGGGGAGTGACTGACTGTCTGACGCAGAGATCAACGCACAGCCGAAATCGCTGAAGCAGAAATGTTCAAATATATTCTTTACACAACGTAAGCGAGCACTAAGAAAGGAATTTTGGAAATTCCACCCTTAAAAGGGTAAAACGGGGGTAGAAAAATTGTATGAAAATTCGTCAGTTTGAATGTTAGACATCTAAAATTTCATATGCACGCACTTGATTGATAAAAAGGTTTAAATTATCCTTTGGTTTCTGTATATCCGAATGTTACGCGGGGAAACCCTATCAGATAGTTAATACTAAGTCCGTGAAATATTAATTCTGTGATCATCTGACTCTTAATTAGTGTTATATTTATGTCTCGGTGTGTCCACGGCACGATCGCCGGCGGAACAAGTCAAAGATACAGATACACATCGCGAGGGACACGGCGTTTGCCAAAAATTATAATTTTAATTGCGGCGTCCCCCCACCCCGCCTCCCAGCGTCGATGTTCGAAATATAAATACGTTTAGAACATCGCTAATTCCTTCGATTCAACTTTGTTTGTGGACTAGCAAAAATATTTACTTACATCTTTCAATGACAATTGAAATCGGGTTTTGTTCACATTTTATTGAGTTGAGCGAACATTGAAGTTGTAAACACGATTTCTGTTTACGGGGCAGTTGGATTTTAGCAATTAGCGATATATTCGTGTGTTGTTTGATGTGGTACTTGAAGACCAGGTATCATAGTTTTCCTGTTCCGTCTATTGTTGGGCTTTGCTTTCCTGCTCTTTTTCCTCCACTCCAGTCTATCTTAAACGTGCTCCTCTGAGAGATCACACCTTTCTAGGACTAGGAGACTAGGAGAGTTATCGGGTAATGTTAATTTAAAATCAGGTAACCTATACTTTTCCTGACTTGTACAGTAACTTACAGTAACTTGAAATCTGAACGTCACCTTTGATAATTTTCATTTATCTATCTATCCATCTTTCGTATAGATGAGTATTCGCCAATTTTCCTACAGTGTTTCTGTGTCTTGAATATGATGCTGAAATAATCATAATTGTACTCATTCCAGAAATTTCTTCCCAAAATTCTTATAGTCACATTGTATTGGAGTATTTTTCAATAAAACATTATTTTGGATCTTTATAAGTATTATAACCTTTTCAGATATTGCCTAGAAGACAATAAATGAAAGAGATATTAGGAAATTCTGCTTTATTGCTTTTTGATACCGTAAAAATTGCTGTCACTTATGTACTGTCCGTTAATGTTTGACAATGAGTGCAAACATGAATAATTATTCGTTATGACCGAAGTGGATTTAGGTTCGATTTCCAGCCCAAAAAAATAATTACATATTTTTATTAGTATGTTAGGTAAAAAGTAGTGGTTATTTAGCTTTTTAGTGTTATAAAATAGATTGATATATTAAATGCAATATATAATAAGACATAACTATATAATACTATTATATAAAATTGGAATTGGAACGTAGGAGAAGATGGTATTTGCTGTGGAACCACGCATTTTGAGTTCTACCGCCTTTTGTAGGCTTAGTTATATTTGGCAGAATTTAAGATTTTCTTGTCTGTACTAATATTATAAAGAGTAAAGATTTGTGTGTGTGTGTGTGTGTGTGCGTGTGTGTGGGTGTGTATGTAACGAATAGGCTCAAAAACCACTGGACCGATTTCAAAAATTCTTTCACCATTTGAAT
>DWDX01004748.1:0-11299 GCA_018245675.1 Agara michaeli | reverse complement strand
TGCGTGTCGGGACATCAATAAAACTAACAACTTTTGTATATTTGTTTTTATTAAAAACGCCATTATCATCAATATTAGGATTTATGAAGTTCAGTTTAACGATTACAATTACACTTTATGAGTAGTTACGTCAAGTTTCTCTAATTTTAAAATTAAGGAAGGAAAAGAACTATTTATACATATATGTGATGCAAATCAGTTTGATATCTACGGTTATACGGAGATGTGCAGCCCATTAACAATATACGATAACTACTTCGACATGTAATCATTATTAGTACACAGGAAGTATTCATTAGCCAATCGTGTAAATAAACTCTTAATACGAAGAGCGTTTTAATGGAAGACAAAACCATACAAATAATAACATTTTTGGCACATTTTTGTCACATTTTAAACATCTAATGGACTGCATTACACGAGTGCCAATTATCAACAAAAAAAACATCTAGATTCAAGAGTAGAACAATAATTTAAGGAGAAAAAAAAATAAAATTTCAATACAACAACCAATAAATTAATTTAGATTCCTTATAAAATAAGTAAAAATGCCAACAAGAAGTATAAAGAACATTAAGAACACATGGTATAAAGTCGTCACGCCTGCACGTGCGGTATGAAAAAATATACCTTAACACGTTAGAAGGATAAAAACTTAAACAGGTCACAGATACAGTCTTAAACTTGCTAAGATCCTAACTAATGTAGTTTGACAGGGATGTATTCTGCTCCTTAGAACACGGTGTAGTTTAGCCCAATAAACCCACAGAGACCTTGCAGTTTGCTTTTGAGATCCCCAAAACTTAGCGACTACCAAAAATACATTTTTCCAAATAAAGATCCTCGAATCACAAAACAATTTTAATCTTTTTCAACCGAAACGATCCACGCTTCTGACTTGTCAATTTTTTTTTATATAAAATTGTCAATAATTTAGTAAATAATTGTACAATTTTAATCTAGAAAATATGCCTAATAGTGTACAATCGTAACGCGTACTTAGTCTAATCAGTCTATAGCGCTTATTAGATTTTGCCAAAGAAAAATTATTCCGACCACACAATTTTTGAATAAAAATAAAATTCAAAAGATCTTTCTCCTCGAGCTACGACCCATCAAATGATACCGAACTGCTACACTTTGCAGCACATCCCTGTAATAGTAAATTAAACATATAGATGCTATTACCTCTATGAATTCAGATAAATCTTACGTCTATATAGTCAACTAACTTAATTCCCAAACCCAAATTAACAATAAAAACTATTATTACTAAATTACTAGACAAAAACAACAATCCTACGTCTTACGTTCACAATTTTGCAATTTGTTGCAAATAAAAACTTAACACATTTTTTTCTTCCTCACACTCGGAATGTTGCGAAATGCTTAAAAATTTTGATTACGTTTTCAAATTTTCCTAAACATTTTCTTTTCATTCTTCATTTTCTAACACGAACATCGTTCCAATTTAGCACCAAATCACTAGTCTTCCAATTAGTTTCAAATTATCGTAATAAAGCTTATAATAATTAAACAAAGAGTAATGGCTAAGCGTTATGCATCTAGTAATAACAACATAATCTTATAACGAATAGCATTAGATTTACTTTAGGAAGCCTCTCATACTTGTTATTTAGAGTATAACTATAGCGTCGATTACCTTCCAGGTAAATAGTAAGTGTTCCGAACACTACTCCTAATATTTTAGAAGTTAAGCAAAATATGTCTTTTCCCGAATAAAAAAACAATTATATAAAGCAGGCACTAATAATTACTTAGTGTGTATATCGTTACAATAAATTATGTGTTTACATTTACACTTAGTAAAGAACTCCTTACGTCTACAGAAAAAAGTAATATAACAATATTGTTACCGACGACGACCGCCGCGTCGTTTGGAAAATAGTGATGTATCATTGAACTAGATCGTCATAGATTTAAGA
This sequence comes from Agara michaeli, assembly GCA_018245675.1. Lineage (NCBI taxonomy): Eukaryota > Metazoa > Arthropoda > Insecta > Lepidoptera > Hesperiidae > Agara > Agara michaeli. Next base: position 9,353 of record DWDX01004748.1, on the reverse strand, counting down.
TGCACGAAACGAACCCGAAAAGTCTAGATTCAGAGCTTACGCGTGGATTAGAAATTATTTAGAGTTACCGTACTGACCGATACACATCTACGACACTACGAGACGAATTACTATTTTTGTTCACATATACATAGGTAGGTAGTTAAATATTATTATTACACGTACACGTGAGTTAAACATTAAGCATTATTATCGTAAAGCAAACGAGGGTCGGTGGATGAGATGCTGAATCTAGACTACGCGTAAGGTATGACTGATTTCTGCCTACACGAAAATAATCTATCATAGTAATTGTTACGACTACGTAATTATGGCAAGCAAACGGTTGCGTTCTGAATAGTTGCGATCAAAAAATTTACTGTTCAAATTTAGGAACATTTAACACTGAGAAATATTAAGATTTAATAGTATTATTTCCTATTATGTATTTTAATATTAATATTAATTATGTATTGTGTAATTACAGTTTAGTGATAAAAAAGGGCAACAAAATTGTAATTAAATGTAGAACAGATTAAACATAAAAAAAAACCTTGAAATATGTAGAATCATTCGACGCAAAAATATATTATCAATAATAATAATAATTGTAAAAAAAAATTGAAACGAACACAAGACAGTGATAAAACTTACTTTTCGATAGTAACTAAAAATCTGATTAAACTAAAATATAATTAAATAGCCATAGGTATTGATTTTCTTAAAATGGCACCGTGCGATTCACTAACAAATGCATTTTTTGTGCATTGATAACTATAAATTAAACTGTCGTGTAACGGAAATATAATGAAGACAAAAAATAGTAACGATACGATATGTCGACTAGACAAAGATAAGTGTCGACATGAAAAAAGCGAGAACAATAAGTATTGGTATAGTATTATATGGTGGTATTGTATTGTTTTGTTTTGTTGGTGTACTATGTAGAGTTGTAATGTAGAGTCGTGGTTGGTTATTTCCTGGGTGTCTGTTGTATGTGGTGACAGTGCGTCTGCGGGTGGTATCTTTTGTAACTGAAATCCGTTTTCCTGTATCTATTGGTGCTATGTTTTATCTTTTATCTGAACGCTTCAGTCTTACAGCGAATGAACAAAAAACACCTTAATAAAATAATAAATTTGAAAAGCCTCATAAGCCAATTATATATCATATAAATTTTATTTATTTTTAAATAGATTTTTTTAGTAATCTCATATAAATATCTAAGTGTGAGATCATGAAGGTAAAAATACAGAATAAATAAAATTGCAAAAACGCCGAAAATGAACACAATGTTGAAAACAATATGCCTCTTTTGTTACTTACATCGAACACTGTTTCTTTTTTTTATAAATTTAAGCCTAATATATAAATTTACAGCACCAAGATTTTTTCTTTTCTCAAAATATTAATTTCTCTTCGCCTTATTGTCACACATTTAACATAGTGTAAAATATCAGGAATCGTCATTTACCGCAGTATTGCACTTACGGGCGTGTCGTTTGTGGCTCGATTAGAAACATTTGGACCAAAACCGCCCTCCCTTTATCCATTGGAATGTCGAGTCGCCCGACAGAGATCGAGCCTCGCACCAACATTCACTTCACAAGTTTAAAGTCTAAAACAGTCAACAGAACAATGTAAATAAGTCTCACAAAATAACTATATGAAATCTCGTATCCGAGACCATAATATAAATCATCTACTATACGATTGAACAAAATATAGAGAAATGAAAGGTCAAGTGGTAGTGGTGTAATTTAGACATTGAACTGATCTTTGAACTTGTAGAAGTCGATGTTGTGGTGCGGCGGAGCGAGCTTGGCGTCGGGGCCGGTGGTGAGGTTCTGCGGCTGGGTCTGCTGCGGCAGGCCGCGCTGGCGGCGGTGGTAGATACTCTTATGGTTGTTGAGGGAGTTGAGTGTGCGGAACACCTTGTGGCAGAGGCTGCAGCGCGCCGAATGCAGCGGCTGCAGGTGCTGCTGCTCCGTATGCCTCTTGAGCGTCAGCCGCGTCGACAGCAGCTTCCCGCACACCTCGCATCGGTGACCCGCCCCCAAGGGGCCCACTGCGCCACACATAACAACCAACATTAGCGCATTAGTCAACGGAGAGGCCCCTAACCCCCAGGGAAAAGGGCACACCAACACCACAGCGACCGCTCGCATCCAACAGGTCCCATATTGAAGGAACCAATTGGCACAATTCAGTGCCGCTAATCAAATTCGGGTGGCAATTTTGAACCTGGGTTGTAGAGGCAATTTAACGTGATAAAATTTTTAAAATCAAAATTTGACTAATGCGCTTCTTTTGAAAAAAGAACGTTGGTGGTTATGCGTGTACCGATCATACATGTTCCAATTGGTTCCAGAAGGCGAGATCTGTGTAAGCGATGCGCCGTCGGTACCGAGCCCGCGGGTGCGCTGCGTACGAACGGCCCACGCTTACCAAGCGTACAGTTTAGTAACGATACGATACATCATACATACATAATAGGTATAAGAGTCTGGCGATGCGCATGCAAACGTACACGTAAAACTATGCTATGTACAAATGTTAGGAACATATCGCGTTACAATTTTCATTAAACTTAACAATGGTCTACGGGCAAGACTATGGCGTTTTAGGTGGTTAGGATGGCAGCTTTGATTCTTCGAATGGCAACGTGTATGGCGGGCGGTTCGTCGGGCGTCAATTGACGGGGTAGAAGGGGCCCTGGCCGGCGGACGGCGGTTGCTGCTTGCGGTGGTAGATCGACTTGTGGTTTCTGAGACTATTCAGGCTGGAGTATACCCGCCGGCAAATGTTACAGACTGGCTCCCTGGAGGGCCGCATGTGAACGTTTTGGATATGCCGTTTGAGCCGCGTGAGGGACGAGAGACTCTTGTTACAGGGCTCGCATCGGTAATCTTCCTGGGGGGTGCGGGCGCCACCTGGTCACAACACAAGCAGTTAGCCCCGTCGATGCTTCCGAACGCACTTTTAATGCACTCACTATCGTAGCCTCTCTTTACTTCCAAGCACCGCCACCCCCCTGTACTGTTTGATGATAGCCATCCGACGCGCCGGATATAAGCGGTATTAGTAACGCAATGCTGATTTTACTGTTTCCTATTCGACCTACGGCTTGGTTAAGCTCAGCGATGAGGTGATGTGTACCGGCCGGTTTCATAACAATCTCGGGACGCGATCGGCGGGTGCATTCTCAAATTTCTCGAACAAAAGTGTTAGTATTCTTCAATGAAATCGCTCTTTTTTAAATAAACTGACACCACGTAACCATTACTAAAATTCCATTGTCCGGTCGTGTACGTCCCCGGCGTTATTTCTCAAGACAATGTGATTAAGGGTAATGCGATACTGTTTTTAGAAACATAAATGATTCACGGGACTCGACTTTTCGTGTCGACAAAAGTAAATAACACTCGCAACGGATTTTGTTCTAAGTTTAAATCGTTTCGCGGATTCTGTTTGTTTTTTTTTTAAATACGGACACGAATTTTGACAATTTTGTTGTTCGTTCATTTTACAGCCAATCGAACTGCGCAATGTTTAATGCGTGACATGGGTTTCAATTGTATGGTTCGAATTAAATTAAATAAAAGAAAAAATGAATAAAAAAACAAATAGGAAAATAAAAATGCGAAGATAATAAAATCGAACTGAAGGAGGAGACACGGGACGAGGGAGTTTCCTAGCGTAAGTTCAAGGCACATCTAGAAACAAGCTAGCAAATTGCAAAATCTTCTTTGTTTAGAATACATTAAACTATAGTTACAATACATTAAACATGCACGCCACGTTGCGTTTTGGTTCAATGGTCAATCATAATCTCATTTACCAGAATAGTTTGAGGTCTGAAGAATGAAAACTGATTGTACCCACGCACGTCCATCGAACCAGAACACAAAAAGCTAACATTAATATATTCAATACAGAACACAGCACAAAATGAAGACATATACAGAGGTTAGGAGGAGATATCATAATTAGAATACATATATTATAGAATATTATATGTCACGTGATAATTGCCTCATACATTTTGTAAAAATATAAAACCTAATAATGATATATAAACCTAATAATGACAGAGCAGAGAGGAAGCGGTGATGGTGGCATACGACAGACAGTGCATTAAAATATCGTTTGTTTCAATATATGTAGGTAATGCATAAAATAAACTTGTTGCTAGACAAGCTGTAACTAACCTTGAGAGGTGCTCGCCATGCCATCGGGTGCCAGCGGGCTGGGCAGACCTGGAAATAGCACAACGGCTCTTATGCATTCAACGCACCGGGCGATCGTTTGCTTTGAGACATCTAAAAGCCCTCTATCTTATTATTTATATATATTTCCTTCCGTAGAAAAACTCATTCAAATCAGTATATTTACCGATTATTTCTTGTTAGCAATATTACGAACATAATATTACAATAATTATGTTATCCCAGTTGGACATCGTTCGAACGATTTCACTCAAAACAAATCAAACACAAACACAGTAAAGATAAAATGTATATTTACCGGCCAACGAAGAAGGATCAGTGAGAGCCGCTATGTTAAAGTTGTAGTGAGTGTTAGAGGGCGCGAAGAGCTTGGCGTCGCCCGGCTGGATGAAGGGCGAGGGCGGCAGCTGCGGCGGCGGAGTGCGGTCGTCGGCGTCGGCGGAGCTGCCACGGGACGGCGGGCCGCCTCCCTGAGCCACGACGAAATAGGTATTACAGTTAAACATTCGGAAGCACTTAATCTATGATAAAGATTTTCGCCTCTAAAGGTCTTTCATACTACTTTCGTGTTTCAGTGTTATGATATTAGGATTCTACACGCCTGTGAGATCGATATTACAATAAACAATATTTCATTTACATAGGAGAGATATTATAAGTGAACCAAGTAAATGAATCTCTATAAAACAAATCTCCGTTGGGAAAGGTAAAGACAAGTTTGTAAAGTTTCCTGTAAATAAGACAGAGTCATCTCTGATCGTGATAAATGAATTAAAACGAACTCGAGCCCGTCAACTATGAAAGTTAGTATTCCAATCTAACTTTGTAATAACGAGATTTCTATTTTTATAAGAACATCTCGTTAAGGATGCTTACCGAGGTTTCGTTGGATACGAAAACCAATTAAATATATTGAGGCGGGAATCTTACTTTTCCGTTAAAGTTAAACGTAAGTCTGAGCCAATAAACTATTATACTTATTTGCATGAATTAACTTTTAAAGTTTTCAATATTTTTTAAAGGCAATATCTTTTATTTTGATAAGGATTAATTAACAGTTTTTTTAACGATCAATATAATAACATTATAATCTGTGTAAGAAATTGATGTCTGTGATTAAATTACGATTTTATTTACAGGAATTTTTATTCATTGATTAAATTTAAGTAATATTTCATTGTGTTTTTATGAACGAAATTTAATTATCTGTGCTCGAATATTTGGCGCGTTAAAGTAGCGCATAGCAGATCGATTAGTGTCATCATACGAACCCGATGCATAACAATTGTATGTCATGTCATAATGTGACATTCGACGCCCTGTATTCCGGGTACAAGGTCTAGTGCAATAGACGACTTTAATACTTGGTAAATATTAATGTCGCCATGCTATTCTTTTATTGTCTTCTTTATCACCGGTTCCTTTAATTTAGATAAGGTTTGTATTTAGAAATGGGATCGTGTCATACCACTGGTTCGTCGTCTTATGAATTATCAGAAATAGAAATAACTTGAATCAGATAGTGTCACGAGTCTGGCGGTGACGTATTATCTAGTCTGAAGATTAGACCTATGAGATTCCGTTTAATGGAATTTGTCGGCTTGGTAGTGTTGGAATTGAATCGACACTATACATATAATTGCGTGAATTAATGCATTGATGAAACTAATGGCTTCTTATTGTTTGTTGTGTAAGAAAACTTAGACGCTCGTTCTTTTTGACTAGACCAGAGAGTTCTAAATGATTTTTACCAACTCACAAGTGGTCTATGGTGGGGATGCGGGGGAGTGTCGTCGGTGCTCCTGTCCATGTCCGGGTTAGAGGGGCAGATCATGTCGAGCGGCTCGTTCTTGACTTCCTCCATGAGCCGCGGAGACGGGGAGGAGCTGCTGTTGGATATGCCGTTGCCGTTGTTGCCCTGCTCGGTGTGGGCGCGCGAGTTGTTCAGGGCGTGGTTCTTGGTGGAGAAGTCGTGGATCTGGGGCTGGTCGTTGTTGTTGTCATGGCGGACGCGCTTGATGACGTCGGGCGAGTTGTCGGCGGAGCGGCTCATGCGGCGCGGCGGGAGGGGGATGCGGCGCATCATGGGCGGCGGGTGGTTGAGCAGCGCCTCCTCCAGCTTTTCGTTGTAGTTGGGGGTGTGGGGCGTGTGCGGCGTGTGCACCGGGTGGGGGGGCGTGTGCGGCGAGGATGCTGCCGCCGCAGCAGCGCGGGCGATGCTCTGCACCAGCGGCTGATAAAAAAACGGTCAAATGAGATCGTCCTGCTACTTTTTTTTTACACTTATTTGACAGATTTTCGGATAAACCCGAAAGTAATGCAACCCTATCCGTTCAGTTAGAAGCATGGGTGACAATAAGATACAAACATAAATTAATACAGCTATTTCATTGGATAACGCAAATGTTGATATAATCTGAATTATAACTTTTCTAAAATTTTGCACAAGTACAACATAAAGTTCGGTTTAATCAGTTGACATTGACAGTTCGTAAGTCACATTGCGCTGTAATAAGTCACCTTAACATATCCTTCAAGTTAGACCTTATCGCACGAAATTAGCTAAACGTCTAGACTCAGCTAATCTATATTAAAACCACTAATTAGTATCAGCAACGTATCTGTATATTTTAATTTTCAGCGATGCGTGTTTTACACATTTCACAGACCTCGATGATATTATATTGTATAGCATGTGTGCGCGTTTACCCCTTGGGCGTCGTCGTTCTGCGTGAGGCCGGACACGCGCAGCACCTCCGCGGTCTTGAGGAAGGAGGAGAGCGACCGCTGGTGCACGTTCACCTCGCCGTGGTAGATGAACTCGACCAGCGCGTGCAGGTCCGTGAAGGCCACGTCCTGCAGCACTATTACCGGGTGTTTGCACGGCGTTGACTGTGGACATAAACAATTTATTAATCCTTTATTTTGGAAACAGACAAAGTATTATATTATATTAACAATATCCATGGAATTAAAATGTTTATTAGGCATCGCATGTATAGACAAATAAAATTGGCTACAGTAAAGTCTATTGTACGAATATGTTATTAATTATTTTATTGTTATAGTTTGGCTAATTCACAAAGTAACGTGACGTCGTGCACACAACTCATTAATATCCGAACGAATATGGTTGGGAATGTGAGTATTTTATTTCATTTACTCATTTACCCCTGATGATAGTGAAAAATTGTGCCCCTCGTAATAAATAATGAGAGAACAGAAAAAGACAGAGAGATCAATGGAAAATAGATAGAATATTTTCAATATAAATATATTTTCGGGTAAAAGTTTGCTCTGTTTTAATTAATATCGGTCTCGGTTTTCAACGTTAGACTAAAATCGTTATGCTTTGTCGGAAGCCTTGAGGGCGGCTTAAAAATTGTTGGCAGTTGGGTTTCACCATGGATTGGAATTTACATTGGCGCAGCGTGGCGGGGAAAGTTACGGAAGGGACAGATCCGAAATGAACAATAGTTTAATAAGTTGTTATTATACATAGAGCTGTAATCATTCAATTCAATTATTTATTTGCAAATATTGGTTGACTATGTGAGGTGCAATAATTTAAACACCGATATCCAGAATTCCTTAAGAGTTTTTTCTTAAAAAGTATTTTTCTGCAACTTATGACGATCGTTGTGAGGATGTTAAACGCAGTTACCAAACTATGCATACCTATTTACTTAAGTTTCATTTTTTTGAAAAGTATGTTTTGATGTATAGGCTCGTAACAAATTGTCTAATCTATAATTTAAAAAAAATTAAAAGTCAGAACTGTAACATATTACAAACATTTCATTTACATTATATGAGATGTTCTAATTTCAAAATTTTACTGCAGTAGCACGATCTACTATTTGTTGTATGACAAGTTTGACCATAGATTAAAGAGGTACTCACTTTTAGTAGCTCGCGGAAGTAGGGGCTACAAGCCGACAAGACCACTCTGTGGGCCTTGAGGCTTTTGCCGTCGCAGGCGAGGGTGACGTCGACGAAGTCCTCATCGTCGCGAAGGTTCTCGAACGCGCTCGTGATGCTGCTCTGGTAATTGTTCCAGCGCAAACAGAAGTGCTGTGTGTCCACCATTTTGTATGATTCACGCGCGTGCTTAGGGAGTCATGTGTCCGTGATGAGCTGGAGAGGAGAAACTAATTTAAATTTTGGTGAAAATTATTTTGACTTCTGGGGAAAATTAATTATTTAACATTCGTAACATAAGTTTTCCTAGTATAGGCACGGACAATTATATTAATGATGACTGGGGACAGTTAGGCAGTTAAATGCCTGTGTTATTGTAAGCCGACAGCTGATAAATATACATCTATACATACGATATAGTACTTACATAGATAGTTTTATTACATCCAGACACAGAACAAACAAATGCGCTCATCACACAAACGTTTGTCCTGGATGGGAATCGAACCCACAACCTCCGGTTTTGCAGTCACGGGCCCTAACCACTCCACCATGAGGCCAGTGAAATTAATTTATTATTATTCTTATCCAATATCAACACATAGCCAATTATTAATACATAATATGCATTCTTAATTCAAATTTAAAAATTCGAAGCAATTACTGTGTACTTGGGTATTCTTAGGTCGAATTTCATAATTCGAAGCAATTTTGTTACTACACGACTAACGATTATATTTTATTATCCTTATTTCGAAGTTAACGTGAACGCCAACAGTGAAGCTCTAGTCGGCGTGTCCTTAAATAGCTTGATCATTCGCTTTATCGCACCAGCGCAATAGTGATAGCGGTAATGGCAGAAAAATGGGACGAATGCACAATAATTCAAACCGATCATAAACAACGTCTGCACAAGAAGCTTTGTTATCTGTGTGACCCGATTTTTGTATCGAGTTTTTTTTTATAATAATTGTATGCGACAGCCAGTGTTTGCTGCAAGTACCTAGGTTGGGTAAGTTTTATTTTTATTGTAACTGACATTTATGACCAATCGTAATGGTGTTGAATAACTTACCATTTTTTTGTAATAATAAATTATATTATTAGAGATTAATTAATTAATGAATTAACTATTTTAATTATTAAATTATTCCATTGTGGGACTTAAACGTAACTGGTGAAATGTGGGGGTGTACTACACTCCTCTGCCTACCCCTTAGGGGA
>DWDX01004747.1:0-11299 GCA_018245675.1 Agara michaeli | reverse complement strand
GAATATAATACCGTACCTAAGCGTTGCACCGACGTAGGCATGATAAGCACTCAAGACAGCTGTTTCGTTAACTACTTTTGATAACATGTATAAAGCAAACGAAAATTTATTTAAACTTTTGCATAAATGTTCAATTTGTTTACTCCAATTTAATTTGCTGTCTATATTATTTAATTATTGCCTTTTGTTATTCGTTATCTGCAAATTCGCATTTAGCTTTCGGTTATTATAAAATAAATATGTTTATACGACTCTACCTACTGTTATTAAATTAATTTCATTAAATCGTAAAATGTGAGAAGAAAGACAGATAATAAACTCCAAGCATTTCTTTAATCGTTAGTGCTATTACTCGTAGACCTTTTATTGTCTTGTTACCAATAGCATAACGGTATCTTAGTTAAATTAATAGCATTTCTATTTTGTAGTCGTGAATCTCAGCATTTTATCTAGTCGTGACAATGCAATAAAACGGTGCCGCGAGATGCTATAATCATTAAGTCACGAGACGGATAGTGGAACTCCTTAATGACTAGTAGGGAACAACTTAAGTTTGACCTCATTCAGTTTCCAGTAACGAGTCCAATACACTTAAGTAAGTTAGCATTGCATAACTGATAGCATTTATTTTTACGGCTTCTGAAAAAAATTTTGCTATACAAAAATAGTGATAAAACTCCATCTCTACTGTGATTTTTTTCCTTTTTCGAACTTCTTGTTTCTCTGTTTGATTCACAGCTGAACTCGGTTCGACTCTCATAACGAGAAGCTTTGAGGCCATAGTCAGCCACTAGGGTCCAATGTGGATTGGATGGCGTGCCAGGATGCGAACCTTCGGACTTAAGGGATTACAACTAAAAATAATATGATAAAAAATTATACAATACATATAATATTCAGAAAGGTACCTTATTACGTACGCTTCTATACAATCTAAGAGAAAGCTTAGAGGCTTTGAACGCGGGGACCTGCGTCACGTTCCATATGTACATACTATCATGTAGACGCCGTGACTGCTGGAGTGCGTAGCTTGTTAGCTTAAATTAAAGAGAATAATTGAAGAAACGTACGCGTCTCAGCCGAGGCCTCCCAGGGAGTACTTTACTCAGCGTGTTTGCTGTGCATTTGTTGCTTCATATTTTATACATGGTCTCTCTTCGTGTGTTTAGTTCGCGATATTACCGTGCTCTACATTTACAATAATAATAATATGTTGGCACAAGTCTAAATAAGGCAGTACCAATTTAGTCAGTAACCTGCCCTATGTACTTTAGTAATCACTAAACTACATATTGAACCACTAAATACATATATACGAGTATATAGAAGAAATCTATAGGTATAAGTATTAATAGTCTATCTAACAGAATATTTAAAAAAGCAAGAATTGTAAACAACTAATTTAATGCAAGATAAACTATCCAACGAAGTAATTCAATAAATAACATTTGGTAATTTTTAAACAGAAATATTTTAGATTATAAGCCAAACCCTTGTACGCGGGTTTTCACGCAAAACGTTGGGTAAATCCGAACAGTGAAGGAGGTTATTCGAACTAGCATTAATCATCTGTAAATAATCGATCTTCAATACGGACAGAGATCCTAATAATAATAATAATGTTTGTGGTCCGCCGATGTTGAATGTTCATCAGTACTGTTTCCATGAGCCCAATAGTTACAAGCAAATCGAAATTACAGCGGGGGTGTCTTTTTTCATTACAAAAAAATTCAATAGCGGTCATCTTTAATGTTTTTAAAATTTTGTTCTCGTGTCAAAGTCCTAAAAGTCTTTATTACTTTTGTAAACATATCCGCACATGTATGACGTCTGCCGTTTGTCTATTTCAGTGTGTTTCTTCGATTAATTGTCGGCTTCTTTTTTTCTTTATCTTCTTGATAGTATTCGTACGTGTGCTTGTGCTTATTAATATAATAGATTTTTCTATGTTAATATCACGCTTAGATAATTTGAGATATAACAGGCTGTTCAGAAATAATGGACAAAAACTGGGTGACGGAGATATTCCGAGTCATATTAAGTATCCATTTTTGTGATATAACGCCAAGGCATCCAAAACAAATAAAAGACCGGATCAATTATAAATGGGTTAGCGAACCTTCGAAATTACTCTCCACGGTCCGTTCGAGATTGTACCGCAAGATTGAAAAACAAAAAGATTAAAAATTATTTTATGTTGTGTTTGTTACTAGCTATTGTCGTTGGAAGCTTTGTTTAGAGAGGATTCTAGATCAAATATCTTTGGGGGTTGCCTGTTGATGTCGTTTACGTAATATGCGATTTTTTTGAAAGTGAGAATTCAAAAATGCGAAGTCATAGCCATAGGGGTAATATTTTACGTTTATTTTAGCATTATGGTTAAATGTTTTTGCCGATGCCATTTCTATATAATTTCTTCCATTCTGCGTCGCATGCACGTGCTTTCCCTAATGTCAGGCGACGCCGGATGCAATGGGCTCTGGGGCGGGGTTAGTGTTAGAGCGATGTTTTACGAGCGCTTCGATAGTCAAATTACATTCTTAAAGCGACGATTAGTCGAACTAATCAACATTATGATAAACAATAATAATTAATAGATCATTTGTGCATTTGTGTTCGTGATATTTATTTCATATTTACAGTGAGTAGGTACATGTTTGTATAATCCATGTATTAATGTGTGTTTTTGTATATTACACCTGTCAAATCAAAAACTTTCTTTCCATAAACTATGCTCAATACAGTAGCAGCAATGAGTTGCAGCGAAAGGTCCATAAATCAATACAATACTGTTTTACCATTATTTATCATTACCCTGCTGGCACCTGACAAAGGCATTTATTGTGCTATTAATGAATAAAGAGTGAGCCACCGAGAAGAATGTTAGGGGTTATATGAAAAAGGGGTTAATATATAGAAAGGGTAAATGGATTTGAAGAAGACAGATTGCTGTAACCTTTGACCTTAATTGAGGCCCGGAAATTGAGTGTTCATTGATTTATTTATTGTTGTAAAAGAAGTTTTGTGCCGAAATAGAGTGGGTATCGCAGACTGCGGTTGAATTACGATCTCAATGCATAATGTTCGTTTCATGATATTAAGACCATAATAAAAATCATATTAAAATGCATCCGGGATCAAACAGGTTACAAGTCTCCCAGTTAGAGATTTTTTTGTTAAATGTTAGTTCAGAAATAATCTTTACTTAAGACACAGCAGGAATGGGATATTATTAAAAAAAAAAACGTAACATCACGCCTGTAATCCCCTAAGGTAGGATATTAGTAATATTAGTAAATCAAAGTAGCTAAACATATCAGAGCAAAAGTGTAGTCAGTATTAGTAATTATCCGTACTATTAGAGGTTAGTTACGCGTTTCTACTGTTGAGGTCTCTCGTACACACGTGGGCGGACAACCAAACACAAATAATTTTTATAACATCTGCTTCACGATAGAGCTTTTATGTGTATAAACACATGTGGATGTGTGGACTGAAAAATACGAATAAAAATATACTTGTAGTATATAGCAGCGCATTAAATTTGCTAAGTCGTATTGGAAACAGTAAAAAATATTGTCGATACCGGCCACCTGCCGCCGGCAATAGTTGAGAACTTATATCTTGCAAATTCTGCGTCGCGCTGTCCCGGCAAGTCGCCAACTATTTGATCTTTTATTAAATTTTTGGATTCAAGTATTTAATGTTTTACCAAAATATTTATATGAGATGAAACAAACTTATTCTAGCTGTTATTCGCGGCTTTGCCTTCAATGTCAAAATATGTAATTTACTTTGTTCACACGTCATACCGTTATTGCGCAAACAGGCGAACAAACACACTTCTGCATTTATAATATTAGTATAAATGTAATGATGATAATAAAAAAAATCGTATGACAATGAGTAAATTTTATATTAAGCTAGCAATTTCAAATCCTTTGTATTAGATCTGACCTTGAAAGCAGGGACCCCGTATCTTTCTGTTTTATTACATCCGCTGACAAGTACCCCTTGGGTTGCCTCTTATTTGTATTAAGATAGTAACGAGCGAGCCGCAGTCGGCATCGGTCATGGCTGCCTTTGAACATTATCCTAACTCCTAAGTCCTAATTGGACAACCAATTACAACGCCAGGAATAGAGCTTTTAGTGCCCGTAATTTCGGCTGATCTTGATTTTCAATACGACGTTTAGTTAGTATTAATTAAAAATAGGATTAGGAGAATAAGACTTAATTATGTTCTAGTTAATAATATTTCATAGCTAGAGTATAAATGCCAGTAATTCAGAGGACTGATGGTGAGGGATCGTAGAGTTGCCGTGTTTCAAGTTAAATGCGTTAGTGTAAGATGGTTCCTGTCATAGAAGTAAAAAAGATAACTATTTTGTCTTTCTTAATAATAAACAATTACTTGTAACTATTGTAATTAGCGAACCGCTATTATTTCAGCAGTTGCAAATAGCTGACAATTAGAGGTCTCGTTCTATCGGCGTTCTCTCTCTTGGGAGCCTGAGAAATTATCTTACGAGAGCCATTCGGAAAAAAGTGCCGACGTTTCGATCTTTTTATAAATGTTCAATTTCGTGGTCGGCGCGGCCCCGATGTCGGTGACGTAACTTTACGATCGAACGACAGACAAGTTTGATGTAGCAACCGTCGGCTATTCTGATTTAAAAACATAAAGTGTATGACTGCGAGACCGTCGGTCGCTGGTTCGATTCCCACGCAGGACACGCGTTTGTGTAATGAGTGTATATGTAGTTTATCAGCCGCCTAGCCACTAGAGTACAGGCTCTGCTCGGTTTGCAAGAAGGTGAGCACGTCGAAAAGCGACCAAAATGCATTGGATAATGATATTTATAATAGTAAGATACTTGAAAAAAACTAAAACATAAATTCCTAACGACTAAATTCATAGCCTTCTCGGGATAGTCAGATTATTTTCGCACTATGTCGCTACTGATCAGAAATTTGTAGGAACAAATTTCAATCCTATTGGAGATTATAATAGGTAGAAGAAACACGCACAGCCTGCGAAGCTTTTGAGACCAAAATTGAGCCCGCTTTACGAGCCAACGGAAATATTCAATTGTAAACTTTTCAATAACAACCACTTCCTAGTTATCTAACTGTATCAGACGTTGCTTTATGAAAATCCTGTTATACTGATTTATGTTATTCTTACTTAATTCTTGCGAAGTACCTACTTTAAGCTTAATTTAATCTACCACTAAGTCGGCAGAAAGCGAATCAGTGTCTCACAAATTTGACACTTAATTCAAGGAAAATAACATTAGCATGCACCTGATATCAAAGCGAATTACATAAGCTAACTCAAAACAACTGGAACAGCGATTTGGCAGCGCGTCTAATTACACCTTGGTTAATAGTTTGCCAAACTATCAGCTTCAATTGCGTAGTTATGAGTACAGAACGACTTTAAAAGTTATCAAACATTGGTTATCGGTTCTGTTTTCCAATTTAATACTGTACTAGTAACTAGTAAGTGTTTAGTTACAAATACAAATGTGATTTTACTTTCCTTGTGTTATGTACAAAACAATATATGCACGCAGAGAGATAGAAAAAAGTCGAAAACGGAATAATATAAGTTATAGAGAGATACAATATAATAAGGTATACAAAGTACAATGGTATTACAGAGAGATTTGTGATTATAGTAAAAATGGACATATGTAACACATTAACAGTAGATCTAGATTTAATAATTCAAATAAAGTATACAAAATAAACGTTTTAGTGAAGTCATTAATTACTCAAGCTTAGAATTGGAACAGCCAGAACTGAGCCTTTGTTAGCAGCTTTGATTGTTCCGAACAAACTTCAGCAGCGGATATCGGGCTTCGATGACCGATTTTGGCGAAATGCTGACCGCCTTTTACATCGGCCAGTGATTTCTGCCATTTTTACATTTCGCTGTGTAAACTTTTGATTCTTTTGAGAGTATCTTACGAATCTGTTTGAAAAGTGAAAGACTGATTTACTCATCCAGTAATAACTATACCAAAATAAAAAGTAACCCAAACACCTACCAATTTTTGGGTCATTAATCAAATAACCTACTTAATAATAAAATTTGTTGTAACAACCAGCTGATTTTTTATATTACGGTGAATGATTTCGTCAACCACTTTATTCGTGTTTTTACTGGCTCGACAAAATAATTTTTATCAAATACCTCTCGAAGTTTCGTGTAATAAGAACTTGTTGAGGGAAGAAGGGGAGGGTGGGGTAATTTGCTCGGGTTTCAACAGCGGAACTTTTGGTACTAAGTAGCGGTGCTCGTGTTTTGTTAATAGTTTAATTTAATTTTATTGTATTGTAACGTCTAGTCACGAAGCCTTTCCCCTTGAACGTAAAGGTAGCAGAAACGTGGTCATTTTTTTATTTTTTATGTAAGTTAAGTTACACGTGTTGTTTACTATATTAAGAAATAAACATGAATAATGTGAAAAAGTTATTTTTATATTATTCAACATAACTCTTACGACCACTTACCGTTCGTTAGACCATCTGTCTACTAGCCATTCTTTTAAATCATGTGATAATCTAGCTGTTGGTTGTCGGTTGGTTAGACCTGCCCGGCGGAAAGATTAGATGCATTCTACAGTGGAATACCTTTTTACAATAAAAAAATTATATAAGACTGTTTTATTACTGTTCCATGTAAAGGAATGGAAAGTAAGAAAAGCAGTTTCAAAGAATTTGTCATGTGAAGAAAGGTAAAATATGAACAGAGCTGTAATTTTTAGAAGTATAAGTTAAGGTAAGCTCCGTACCACAATTTCATACAGACCATTGCGAAATTTCGCCATAAATGAGAATTATGGCGTAATTTTGTCTCAAGCGCAATATCGTCGGAATATACTACGCTTATTATGTCTGTTTGTGGTATTTTTGTTAGGTGTGCGAAATTAATTTTTATGTAATTGATTTTTATGCGTTGTTGAAGCAATAAACAGGACCGCAACCTGGCCGCCAGCCACCGCGGCAAACCGGAGATTTGTCTTAACTTATTCCATGCCGTACAGCCGCTGCAAAATAATCCAATGTTGTTTTGCCGCGGCTGTGTGGCATTTTCTTTGATGTTATTTCCTGCATCAGAACAAAACGCTGTCGGCGGTGTTGCTTGATAATGATAAACGTTTATAATTAGATTAACAATCTTCATTTGCACGAAAACCGACCGTTTCCGGTCCACCATGACACACACAAGCACAAAATATGAAATATATCCGTTTCTGTTTCAGTTTTTAAATATTCTTAAGTAGTTTATTTATACAAAGTTCTTGCTAGTTTGAATTATCCTGTGTGTATTTTCTATTTTACCGCTATGCATGTGTCCGAAGCAGTGACACCCTAGTAGTTTGAATTATGGTATTGATTTCGGAATATCGTAAACTCATGAACAGTTTCAAACTTTCCGATAACCGTTATCCACATCCCAATAATCAGTATTAGAACAGAATCGTGGAATTAGCCTTATCCGGAATGGGATACTAGCAATATAAATAGCCTTCTTTACAGGCTCTAAGCATTAAGGTCCTATCCTTGGAGCCAACTTGAGACAAAAATAAAACGACAAAGTCACGCAACTTCTATAAACAATGCAGACATTTTTCACGGAAGCACAATCTTATTTCCTTTTCACATGAGAATGTTTTGAGTTCGTGCAATGTTAGTCTCATATGTGACATGCCTTCAACAATAGAAAAAGTGTATTTGTATGCGAAGAAATCTAGTTCCGAGTAGACCCCCAACCCTCGAGGAATTCACTGTTCACTTTACATATCTCTGACTGCAAATTTCATTCTATTATCTCCTTTTGTATTCGTTCAATCTTCTATTATGTAAACGTTATGGTGACTAAAACGTGTTCTAGTTGCTTGCTACCTTATAAGTGAAGATACTGAAAGAAGCCTTCATCTTTAAAAAATTAAAAACCCCAAACACAAAACGAGGCAACATAAAACGCAATTCAAGAGTAAGTCGGCCCGCAAATTTTCCGCTCAACCTTAATCCACTGGGGCGGGATTTTCACTATCAATAAGAACGCCATTAAGATATTACAATGGTGAATTGATGTAACACACAATGACTGTAGACATCGAAAATTGATTTTCCTGAGCCGACACTGACTTGTTGCCCTGTTGAAGATATATGTTGGAGTCGTGACAGCTTAGGAGCTTGGCCCGTCTCTCACTGCGGTGGTTGGGATACAAATCCTGGCACGTAAATATGATTTTACTAAGTTGCATGCGTTTTATAAATTAATAAATAATTAAATATCACTCGGTATAAGTATGAAATAAACGTTTTTATGTTATCTGATAAACTCTGCCCATCTCCCATTGGTCAGTAGGTATAATACACTATGGCCTTAAAAGCCGCTCAATTGTAAGTTGTAATTCAAGTAATGTTTCTAATGGGAAGTAACGGTAACATGCCTGTTTCGAACTATTTTCACGTTAAACCAAACTTCAAGATCTCAACAATAAATAATAATGTTTCGGATATCAAGATTCCGTCGAAGCTACTAGATGGAAACTAGCGTTCCTTTAGTGTCCATAACGATAGCCGGACCGAGGCGAAGCGCTCTAAGTACATTTTTATACTATTTTTATGTTAGTGGACTAGACTTTAACTTGAATCTTTTATACATACGACTGGTGCTTCCTTAAGTTAGACTGCAATTTGATTAAAGTATGTGCACCTAGGTCTTCCTCTTCTAATTCTAGCCTCGACACTCGGCTTATAAATCTGTTTGGTGTTTCTGTATAACTTCAACTTGTTTTTATCGCTATATATTGCGTTTCTTCCCTTCGCTACTCGTGTTTAGTGGTTCAAGTGCCTTATTTTTGTCCAAAACATGTGCGTTACGTGTTTTATTAAATTGCCTTTGTGAACAACGCGAGAAAAAAACCTCACCCACTCTATTCTCTCAGAAAACATTTTTGTTATAAAAAGGCGAGAGCCATGAAAGGGCAGGGTTTTTATATTCTTTGCAGATTGAATTTTGGGAGAGGCGACGCGGGCGGAAGGGCGTTGGAGGTCATTAACCACGAGACTGCTGGACAGAAGTGGTAACTTGTAAATAATTTCAGAATCATGCAAATATAAAAACAATAATTATTATCATTATTTTTATACCATCATGCAAGCATAAAGTGCCACATATCTTTGTCTTTACAAACGTCAGGCTTCTTCTAGAAAATAATATCTTATTTTTCTCTTTTCCGACCCTACTATGGCTCCTCTGCTGGATACGGGTGTCCCCTGATCCAAGTGCGCTTTGGATTGTATCACATTCACTAAGGTGTGCAGGTTTTCTCATGATGTGTTCCTTCACCATTATAGCGAGTGATATTTAAATTTCAAGTTATAAAACGCACGTAAAAAGCAGAGGTATATGCAAGGATTTGAAATCAGAACCTTCGGAGTGGGTGACTGAATTTCAAACTACTACCCCATCGCTACTTACGCAGTGGTCACTTTGAACATACACAAACCATCCACAGCAGCTAAATATTTATGGATGACCGAGGAAATTCACGTGTACTGAGCGCAGTAGGTACTTACCGAACATCTTAGCGTATTGGCATCCGACCAAAACACGTTCGAACTAATGTCGTAAACTGCACTGCACTTGTGGCTTATTGCAACTAGAATGGTTCTCAAGCATTTGGGCCGCGAAGTGTTACTTTATTTTTATACTAAGTGGTTACGTGCGTTTTATAACTTGAAAATTAAATATCACTCGCTATAAAGGTGAAGGAAAACATCGTGAAGATATTGGGTTGGTCAGTAACAAATGCCAGGAAGCCACAGGTCCGTGTTTCGTAACTTAACGATTACTTACAAAGAAGACGTAGAACCTGGTACTTACGAAGATAAAAAACACTATATGACTGACATCCGCATTTCCACGTGCTGCCAGATTCATTGCTATCTATTTCCTACCTCTCATCACTGCGAGAATGAACTCGAGCTTAATGAAAGACATCCACAATTTGTCAAGAACACGCGTTCTCTCGTCAACGCCATTAGCGCTAATTAGTCGATTCGGCAGGCTGTAATGTGTCTGGTTGCCCACAACAATGGGGTATTATCAATATGTGCGCTGAGTGAAAGCTTCCAAGTGTATTGATTTTAATTCTCTCTCCCTGGCTTTATTTTATATACATACAATGTTTCTCCCTGTAGCTCTGTGCTTAAGAAGATGCTGCGGTGATTCGGTTCATTTCGCCGTCTTCTTTTTATGAGAAATAGATAATTGATAATAGTGTTTTGATACGGGGGCATGATATACATACTATAAGTGGATACTTAGAAGTATAAGTTAAAAAATGGTTATCATGCACTCTCTCATAAAAGTAATTATTTAAACGAGTGGAGAATATCAGTTTCACTGATTTTTTCTCTGTCTATATTGCACCAAAGCCTATGTAAAATCCGGGTGTCATAAAGGAATAAATATAAATGAATTGATGTCCAAAATCTTATGCAGAACTTTTTGTATTTTAATTATGGTTAGTTTAAATTAAGCTCATTTTATTTTATTTAATTAGACTTAATTTTAATAGTTAAAGTGTGTAGACCATTCTTGATAGGATATACCTTGATTGGTCTAAAAATTTAAACATTTCTTTAAAATGTTTATATGGAGATATAAACGTTTTTTCTTTGTTTGTTTACTGCGGCGTATTTTTCAGTAAATAAATTACAAAATATGTAATTACATATCTTAAAGCTATACGAAATCTTATCGGTGTCTCGAAAAGATTAAAGGATCAGGAAGAGCGGAAAGTAGGACAAAGCTTAGTCGAGACGGATCGAGCTTCGAGGAAATAAAATGGAAGCTGAGACAAAGAGTCGTCAAAGTGAATACGATATCAAAAACAATTAATACTGTTCAAAATTATTTGGTTTTAAAACTTTAGATTATTTCATTTGGATTTGGAAATTAACAACTCTGAGTTCCATTTCCAATTGCATTCCATTTCCATTTTTAATTGCTTTCCGTAATTTAATTCTATATATCACAATTTATCAGTAAAATCCCATAATTATTACGTTTCTCACGAAACTGTCATTTTTTATACCAGTACCACGTTTTACTTGTCATCATTTTATTGAAAAATCTGTTTGGTAAAAAATTTCCTATAATTTACGTTATATCTTAAGCATGGGAACAATAAAATAAAGAATAAATATATCGAATATCAAAACCAACAACATTCAATTGTATTATTTACCAAAAGACCCTAAGGAGACC
>DWDX01004746.1:0-11300 GCA_018245675.1 Agara michaeli | reverse complement strand
TCCAAGAATATGTGTACAAAGTTTCACGATGATCGGTTAAGTAGTTTTCGCGTGAAAGCGTAACAAACAAACTTACATTCGCATTTATAATATTAGTAGAGATAACCCGCTTTATAAAAGTTCATTAGAGGTATGTGTAAACTAATTGAAATATTTTATATGATGTAAAAATAAATTATCAATGGAAAGATTTATTTTTATCTAACACGCAAAAGCCAACTAAAGTCAAAGTGAAATCAAAATAATCAATTCTTGATTAAAAACGAAAAATGAATACGTAATATCCGCAAAATTGAATGTTACGAAGTTAAAATATATCTTACCTTATTAAAACAGGGCTTCTGTCGGCAAATAAAAGCAAAAAATCATTCCGGCTGATAATGAAATTTTCGGGCAGGTTATATTAATAACATTTGATCCAGGATTTAATATTCGTAGACTTGTTTGATGTAGATGTAAATATGTGAATAAATTAACGACAGTAGGAATACGTTACTGTCATGTAAAATAATGTTATGTAAAATAATGTTATGTAAAATATATGTTATGTAAAATATATGTTATGTAAAATATATGTTATGTAAAATATATGTTATGTAAAAGTTACTCTTTCCGTCCGACGGCTATGGTTTCGTAGCTTAACCGCAGCACACAGAACTAATTTGACGAAATTAAATATTAACAGATTTTGTCCACATTTTTTATGATTTCGTTGGAACCGTGACTCGATTATTATTAGAGAATTTAAATTTTATTTTCGTTTTCGTAACGAAGTGTACCATTAGCCGCGGAAGATTATTTATGAATATAAGTCTCTATAAAAAGCTGATTACATCTATGAATTATAAAAGTAATTTTACAGTAACTAATCTTACGTTAGTTTAATAATAGGCGTCTTGCGTTATTTGTACACAATATTATGTTTTGTTAAGTGTGCAATATTCAAAATGTATCTGACAATGATAAAAAAACCTAAATTCATCAAATCGCGGCATCGTAGTCATCATAACATTTATAGGTTTAATAATGGTAGAACAATAATAATTACACACGATTTTCTCGGGAATAATCACTTCGACGCCCGTTTGTGGCGTGAGGCAATTGTTTTTACGTTAAACTATGATGTGCTTCGGTCTAAGTATGCAATTGCTGACAGTGATCATCTCAGTAGCAAAAAATAACAAGGAGTTTGTGAATAGCTTCGAATTCATAGTAACTAGAGTAATGTGTCCTAGCAATCCTCTTCATATGGTCCTATTCGACGTTGTTACTAACGTCCATGGATGACAAGGTTCACGTTCTTACAATCCTTTCATATCAAAATGTGCATATAAATCACAAATTCTTTTATTTCAAGACATATTCTTCACTGCTGAATACGGGTCTCCCGTCATAGTGAGGAAGTGTTCCATCACCGTTATAGCGAGTGACCATATTAACCTTACATTATATTAGAAATAATTAGCTGCCTGCTCATTTGCTAATATAAAAATCAATTAGTCGTAATACAAACGAAAATAAGCGACCTTTTTAATGTTTACTCATCTGGTAAAGCACGTAATAAAAAGCTCTTCAAACGTTATTCAACAACATTATTTACCACTCGAAGGCGGTTGGCAATTAATTTGAAATCAGAAGCGTACGTCGACAGATATAATTAAAAAAGCATTTCAATTATCAACATTCATTTTCGACAACCGTCGACAGTACGTACACGCCTCTCGCTGGAGCGATGTTTTATCTGTTCGGTACTTATAGTCTTAAATGTAGCTGCATTAGAATTTCTTCCTCGTTAAATTATTGTCGGATCTTGATTGTTATCTCACAGTGTTGTCGTTGTCGGACTCTCTGAGTCCCGTTATGCGACAGGTCAGTGTTGTCACCGTCAATTGTTTCATCAGCTTGTCTTTTTTTGTACTATGGAATTTTTTTCTTTGTACAAATACCGTCTCGGTAAGCTTGTCTCATAGTTACATATTTCTCCAACCTTAAAATACGTAGGTTCTAATACTAATATATTTCTGTTTTAGCGACAAAAACTGTAGTAAATAGACGTTAGTCTCTGTCGACCCCTAGGGCCAATAGGCGTCAATGGATTTATGAAATTATGTTGTATTATCATGCATTGCTTTTTTTATCTTAAATAACTTTATATCCTTAAAATAAGAACAAACTATGGACGTTTTCTCGTTATATTTGCATTACAATCTTTACAGAATTTGAACATTATTTAATGTAGCCTATATTATGGTTAGACATTAAAATATTCTCCCCGGTTGGTTCATACGATTGTAACATTAATAATAAGGCGATACGACCATCTTTTTTCGTTTCGATGCACACGTTCCATCAACTTTATTAGTATAGAATAACGTTTCTAGATACGGTGTAATATCACGCTTTCGCCTCATTTGTTACAGCCATCTCTTAGGCACTGATTGTTCAAGCACGTCTCCATTCGTAAAATGTTTTAATAAAATACGATAATAAGAGGTTTCTAAGGCCACTTGTACCTCATAGCCACTGATAGGATATTTTTGTTATAATTTGCATAAACCGAGCGATAAAAAGTTGACGAGTGTTTTGTAATATCGTCGAAATTGCAGACATTTTTTATATCTCTTTATTATTGAAGTAAATCATGTGCGGATTAGTAAGACAAATTCACGTTGAACGAGGAAATTACATATTTAAATGAATCCTGAACCAATTTTATTTTATTCTCAAATGACGCATGGACTCTTTATGATCAAAAAGTCTGTTTGAGAAAATCTTTTTATCTACGAAGCAGAAGAACCGCAAGCTTCATATAAATCTTTACATTAGAATAAAACATTATTAACATACTAGAACATTACTCTATGAGCATCGTTAAGGTACATATATTCGCTGAGTTCAAGCTGTTTACACTACGCATTAATGTTTGAGAAGGAATTATAATAAGAATAATTAAAGTACAATTAACACGGAACAAACAAATGTGCTCATGACACAAATGTTTATCCTGGGTGGGAATCGAACCCACAACCTGCGGTTTGGCAGTCAGGGATTCTAACCACTAGGCGACGAGGGCAGTCAATAGAATAGTATTTAAGTTACTAATTGATAATAATGAAAATTGGGGCCAATTGTAATGAAGCCACTACCAGTAACATAATTAGGAGCTAACAGAACCGATGTTGCATCACCACACCGTCCGCTATCTACCAGCGCGTAATCTACAGCACTATTAACTCTCTGCTTCCTATGGCTTAAGTTAATTAATGTTAAATGCTTGTTATAATCGTAAATAAATTGAAAACCTGTTGGAAAGAAATTAATCATGTGCGTTACTCATTGGAATTTCAAATTTGACTACATTAGGCGCATTTCAATCTGTTTCTATGCGTTGATTGTAATATATGGGTACTAAAGTCGTTTCTATTTTATTGGAATATAAGAACAGTTTTCAGAAAAAAACTTTCATGAAAAATATGCGCAATGCGTTAAGCCATTGAATTGTAAATTACGTATAACAGTGCAAATACGAAATACGCGAATAAAAATTCATTTAAACCCCTCCTCTCGGATTTTTATTTAATTCACGTGCGCTCCCTATTGATGTTATACATTTGAGGTTACTCTCCCGAATTGGATTGCTCGAATTCATCAATTTGTCAATCGTTACAAAAGCGGCTGGATGAGATTTTCCACGGATGTCGGTGTGCCGAATTGTTGTCGTCATCGATAAATCGTTTCATCGATGAACAGCTTGCTTTTCTTACACAACTAGCGCCATCTACTTTGCTGGCCTTTTGCGAATCAGCGGACGTTTCAGACCGAGAGAGCATTGCGGTGTACGCACTCTAATTTCTCGGCGGCTATTTCTTAATAGCACAATATTTTTGTGTAAAACCTTTTAACTGAATGATATTAAGATCAGAGATAATGGAATATTAAACAGTCCAGTAATTTGATGGATCAGTCTTTTGAGATTTCGCCAGTATGGTCGCTTAGCATTAACTCGGTACTTATGTAATGTCACAGGTGTTCAAAATTGCGCCATTCTTTCTCTGTGTCGCAGTGCAGTCCCTTGACCTTTGAAACAGATAGAAACAGTTTTATAATAGTTAAGAAGGTGCTCAGATCGTTGGAGCCGCCGGCGATTTTTGATTAAACGGTAATGAGAATACAATATATGGATGTTGCTGTGGATATGCTGTTGATTGTGAACGGTGAGTTATGTTTGAGCAATGTGATGAAAATGTTTTACTGTGTGCTGACTATCCGTTTATACTTTAAGTCGGTGACCTTTGTGACCTATTGATTAATAGGTACAAATAATTTGTATAGAACGCCTGTTTGATATGACAGCCGATGATTGTATCTGTTGAGTTATGATTGTTGAGTGAACATTTTATTGTGTATTTGGCTTCTGGATGGACAATAATGTTACATTAATTCACTTGTTTTCAGGCTATTGTACACTTACTTTTATTTGTATTATCGTTAAAGTAATATGTTACAGGTATAAAGGTGTTATTAATGAAAATTCTGTTGTATTTATATTGGATGAATGTATAATGTTAGCCTCTAGCGATAATGTATTAAAACGCAAAGACAATAAAATATTATTTTGACGTAAGTACTTGTATGTAGATGACTGTAGATGGTGACTTATGATCGTATGGTGTGAATAAAGGTTTTATTTATTTATTCACACTCGTGGTCGAGCGGTTAGAGACCCTGACTGCAAAACCGGAGGTCGTGGGTTCGATTCCCACTTATAGTAATAAAAAAAAATATATATAGGTATTATATTAAATGTATACATGCATGTTTATCAGCTGTCCGGTTACCATAACACAGGCATTAAATTGCCTAATTTGGAATCAGATAACCTTGTGTGGAATTGTCCCCAGATATTATATACATAGTTGATTAGTCTGGTCGGCATCTTCGATGTGATGAGGACGCGTGGTAGTTATCGTACATATTAGACATTATGTTACGTTGATTACACTCTGTGGTTTACAATAACTATGTGGGTGACTATCGACAACACAAATAACAAACGAAATTGAGGAACAGTTGAAAACCGAGGACCCTCGCTCCAGCGGAGACGCGTCACGACTGTCATTCGCACCGTATTCGTCGGTGCACTTTTCGTTCTCATTTCAGTTGAATTGATCTGACATATAGTTACGATACAATTTTAAAATGGATTGCTCTATTAATTTTAAGCGCGGCATATGTTGATAAGTTGGTATGAATAAATTCAATACAGACGGCATTAGGCGCAACTTCATTCTTCCGCAGGCAATAGTTTGATCAATGGTTCTGCCACTGTAATGCAATATATTTCAGACATATATTGCAAGTGTTAATGTTATTTATGAGTTATTTTAAAATAGCCGGTTTTAAATAATGTATGGGTCATATTGAGACAACGGGTTCGATTGACATATCATATATTTGCGGGAAGAGTGAGCGCTAACGTTTCACGTCTGCTTATTAATATGTATGTTTATCAGCTAACTGACCATCAGACTAAAAATAAAAGAGTAAGTACTTCCGCAAAAAAGATATATTCCAAGTTTAAAATTTCCGAATGTTTTCATTCATATGTATCTAGATTTTTAGAAAGAATGCTGGCTGCTTAAAAAGAATATTGGCCGTTTATAAGTTCTGTATTCAAATATGTAAAATTAATATTTTATAATGTCATGTCATATTTTCACTCATTCCTATTAAAATGGTGATCATCTTTAGATGTTTTATTTCCTAAAACCACGTATCTTGGGATTCTGCTTAAGCAATAGTGATTTTTACTTTTTGTACACATGAAAAATAATGTACAGAAAATATTACAACTAATATAATACAAACACGACTCATGTAGCTAAAGACATTTTCGTTCAAGGCAGCCCTGGGTAAACAGAGGAAAATATAACCTACAAAATCTAAGATGAAAAAAAACGAAACAAAACACCCAAGCATAACTTACACTTACCAATTTGTAACATAGTACAAAAACAGGAAAGATAAAGCAAATTGGATTACTACTGTCGTAATATATTAAAATTATTAAACGGTATTGTCAGCGTATACGTTTTATGTGATCGATACGTAACTATTCACGTGACAAATTAACTGCACTGAGACTATAATTTTTAGCAGACTCATTAATTACCATGATCACTGCGTGCTTCAAAGCACTCTCTTGTACCGTACACGTGTTTAACATTAATCTGCAATTAAATCGATTTGAAGAAACAATGCCCAATCGTTAAGTCGTTCCGAAGCACTTTTACTTTTCTCACTTTGTTCATGACGCCATTTCGTAATAGAGATCTCACCAAAGCTCCCTGTTTTGTGTTATGTATACTTGACTCGGTACTTTTGTTTACGGAACCCAAACAAACCTAAATCTACTGATGGCGGCACACATTCTGATCTAAAACCAAACTCACTCTGCAGTGCTTCGCTGCATATTACGCATAATATCACGAGAGTTTTGAGTTATAACACAGCTGTAAAAGTTCGCTTTATAGTATTTTTTATTTCGTCGGTAACATCGTGTTATTTATATACAAATGTACCCTAAAAGCCGCCTGCTCGGTCCTTAAGAATAGCAGCGCATCTGTGGCCAATATATAGCACGGTTACCAAATAACATTAACTGCAATCATATGAACATATTCTCTGGACTAAAGTTCCTGACAGTCCGAGACCCACAGTTCTATTACCAATGTATACTAATCAACAATACCTCTTAATATCTTAACTATTCCTAACAGTACTTTACTTGCGATCCTATTAGAGTTTGATTGCAGTTGGTCTACAGACGGTAGCGGCTACTGGTGACCGCTTAGTCTTTTGCTATTTACTCTCTCTCTCTCTCTCTCTGCTCTTCACTTAAAAAACATTTCTGAAGGTATGTCGACAATGTGCAGGAGAATTTCGTTCGTTTTTAACTTCAGATACGTAGCTTGCCGCTGGGCTGCAGTGTCCGGTCATCATTAATTGGCGTGAAAGAAAAAGGGAAAATGTTAAACTGTTCCTATGGTTTATACTTATACATTGATTAATATAAAAACTTAGAAGAAGAGAAGAAGTATCTGTTAATTCTGGAATAATTAATTATACTTGTAAAATGGTGTTCAACCCTATTATTTATTAAGAAACTTAAATTTAAAGCCGGCTTAGTGAATAGATTTGTGTATTAATTTGCATTAAGCTATACGTCAATTACAATAAGATTAAACTAATCTTTAACAACTCTTGATAATATTATTTTGTGCTTGGCTTAATTTTATAAAGAGATTAAAAACAATAGCGAAGGATTGTAGCTTTTATTCCATTAGAATTTGTATACTTTCTGTAAAAATATTTAAGCCTGGTACAAGTCTGTAATATTTTTAAATCCACAAAACGATGTGTAATTTTTGTACTGCTCTTTTATTAGTCCACAGTTAGAATCGTGCCAGGATTTGAACCCAGATCCCCGGAGTGAAAGGCTGAATTTTAAACCGCTAGGCTATCACTGCTGAAACAATGTCGTTACTACTATATAATTAACGTGTTTTATTTTCCAATTCCATATAGTATAATACAAAATATAGCAAGTCAAGGGATTTATCATGTAAAACATCTCTTAGTGTACAGACAGACCGAAACAGCCACATTTACAATTTTATAATATTTATAGAGAATCCGTTCTGTAGACAGTGTACAGTTTGTTTGAAAAAGCAATAAATTTTGTCAGACTAAATGCTGGATACGTTTTATAATGTGTTTGTATTTTTCTGCGGTAGGTACATGGAGTGCCGTAGGGTCGCCATGGTTTTACTTTTTCATTGACATTTTCCTTTCCAACCGCAATAACGTTCGAAGTCTTTTAGCTATTCGTGTAATATAAAAATCGTTATTATGGCAACGTTTTAATAATGCTGACTCTGTACAATGTTTCTTTTTAAATGGGAAACCTGTAGTTTAAAGTATTCTCATGGTCATCCTACACATAAAGTGAAATGATTTGTTGTCCCATAAAGACGCCTTCTTCTGAGCGAGGTGGCTACTGGCCAGGAACAATCCTTGCTTTTCTTTTTTATGGTGACCTTCCTGGAATCGAGAGAGGTTGGCACGAAAGCGATTTTCAAAACGTTACTGTCAGCCGTTTTAGACAACAAACGCGTTTTCAGTACAATAAATTGCTAATAATGATTTATTGGTCAACGCTTATGCACATTTAAGTAATATTTTGGTATTCAAGTTGGTGATTTATAATCGACTTTTAAAATGTACAATTCAAAGACCTCACCTAGCCTAAGCTATTTTTTGTTTTCAGTTAAAATTTCACTTCAATAGCTACATTTTATTCACGCACAACACACCCGTTACCCCTCCAACCGTTCATTAAATATTTTAGAAATGTTTGTAACTAATTTGCAGCTTCATACACTAACGCAAAATGGACGTGAATATTTAAAACGGGGAACAATGTAGAAATCGACGCGTTTCGGTCAAAGTTCGGCCTTCGGGAGACATTTGGGAAGACTGCAGCTCTACTCGCATATACATAGTCCGCTGCTGAAACTGCAGCTGACGCTTGAATGTGATATTTTGTGAATATTCACAATCCACAAAACTGTGTACCTTGTAATTTCAACGAGTTAGTTAGTTAGTTAACCAGATGGATGATAAACTACGTATGTAAATTTCCAAATACATACATATTTGCTTACATGGATAACTAAAAGAGGAACAAATACTGTTGCTTATAGCACAAATATATGTCCTGGGTGGGAATCGAACCAAGAACTACCAGCTACGCAGACAGGACGACTAACGATGGGAACAAGAAGCCAGCCAAATTATATGAGATTCTCGAAAAGTGCGCAACAAATAAATCTTCAAAATTCTGAAAACAGTGGAAGCAGCGGTGTTAGATTTATTGCTGCCGCTAAGTACCTGTCTTTGCATTTTGTTTCGTTAGCAACGTAACAATTCCGAACGGACTGTATTACCAATTTACGTCTGTAAAATACTAACGAAGACAGTGTTCCCAAAGCGCGCAACGATATTCACATGTGAACTTACTATCGAATATCCCAAAATTCATCCAAATCATAAACTGAATGTTAGCCGACAATACTTTTAACGTAAGCTCGCAAACAAATTCGATGCCGACAAATGAAGATTGACAAACAGATTAATATTAAATGAGATTCGGTCCACTGAATGTACGAGAACGTCGGACTCAATTGATTTTTTTTCCTCTGTCAATAGTTAAATTTTATTGAGCAAATGAAACGTGCCAAGATTCGATTAGCGAACAACAGCGTGTTTCTTTTTTTGCATCGAAACGTGACGGATGCGAGGCAAATCAACAATGTAGAGGCTTTACTCGTCTGTGGTTCCGGTGAAGAATATTTTTATAAAACGCCCGCTGCGAAATGGAACTTGTTTAACTCATAATTCTGCTAACGAAATACTAAGAAAATATAGATTTTTTTTAAATATTTCTTTGGCTTCCTTTGACTCACGCTCATCTAATGGTAAGTAAGGTTCTGTCTAGGATGTAACACATGTAAGATGAAAATGCCTATTCACTCTTGTTTTGAATAATCCCTAATTGTTATGTCCCAATTCTTGGCTGTCTGCACCGGAAACGATTTGGGGTAACATTTGGCTTAGTATCTTTGCGAAATTGCAATAACATGGTCACTTGTAGTTCTTATACTATTCTCAAGTCGTTTTGGCTTCATTGATACTTGCCGTTTCATTGGCACAGATAATAAAGACAGGTGTTATTAGTTACCATTTCAATACTAACCCAGTATAGTGTTAGAGTAGGTACGTCCAACAGCACGCGGTATTCGCGTTGTTACTTCGATGCGTTAGTTTGTTGCGATACCAACGGTTGCATACTCACGTGACGGTCAATTCCATTACCGAAACAATACTCCGAGTCTGTTACTAAATAGATTAGCTATCTATTATCAATATATTGAATGATTTCCGTAATCTATTAATAATAATATAATATATAAAATTCACCAATTTCACGAACGGTCTTCTTGTACCAAATTAGAGCGCCTATGGTATGGTATCTAAAATAAAGACAGAGACAAAGGCGTTTATTTGCACATAATATCAGACTAACATATAAATATATTGAAGTTAGGTTGGTTTTTAATAAAAAATCAACGCAAAGCAGCCAGTTTAGTGCACAATATACCACTACGGAGTCAATTTGCACATCAAACAAAGTCTAGAAAGGCTTAGTATTTTCGGTATGAATTAAAAATTCTCCGACTAAACAGTACAGAACATTTTTAATTAACCCCAAAAAAAACGTTAACACTGTTTAGGGGTAAAAAATCCTAAATTACCACGTTTAACACTGAAACAAAAATTACGCGAAAGTTTTAATGGAAATAATTACTTTATTTCATGAATTTTATTACATTTTCATTATAAATAGAATAACAATAATTTCACGGTAGTTCACCGACTCCCACGGATTGCCTCTTCCGAGAAGAGAATATATCATATACTGAGCTAATACAGTCTGAGAATACAGTATTAAATGATCAGCAATATACTCGCAGTATAGACGTCCTTCAATAATATATTAGTAGAGGTTATTAGGAACACCAAATTACATTAACTAGCTTGCAAGAGCCCTCTCGTTCGCGTCGTTATTTTAATTAACATTTGGTAATACATAGGATATCTACCTACACAAGTTTAATGGTGGAATATATTTCTATATGGCTGCGACACTATACTTTTCAGCACTGGGAACGGGTTTTGTTGGCGGTCTCAACTGGTTTGGACTTTGAACCATACTTGACCACGCTGCTCCAATGCAAATTGTATGCAGCGGGTTAGTAGCCAAACCATTTGTCGTATGTTTTTAAACCGCCTCGAAGGCTTTCGACTAGGTTGTTTAGCGATTGTTATATAACGGCAACCGTGACTTATTCCTTAGCTAGCCCAGAAGCGCAGAAACGCTGACAAAAACATGGCTCTAACAGTCTTTCGCTTAGCGATGTGACTTAACTTTACATATCGCTTAGAATCTGCAAGCGCATCAGTGCTATAAGCGCTTCGAGTAATAGTTCGCTATTTCACTATAAAGATATCTATTTTTTTGTCTGGCGTAAAAAAGATTACCGCACCATATTGTACCCGATTTATTACCTGCGTTTTTGTAATATCCGTAGCGACGTGAAGTATAAACGTACATACATATTTTTTCAATTAATTAGATACTTATGTCAATATGTTTAGTGACTTTACCTACCCATTAC
>DWDX01004745.1:0-11301 GCA_018245675.1 Agara michaeli | reverse complement strand
TTGGCCAAATTGGTCCAGGCGTTGTTGAGTTATGCGCTTACCAACACATTTTGCGATTCATTTTTATATTATAGATGACATTTTTTTTTTTTATTCATATTTTTCTTAGACAACCCTTTCATTTCATACACATATTATGGGAATTATTTCATATCCATATTATGGGGATACATAAAAAATATTGCTCCACACATATTGGCTTTAGAATGACGTCACTAAGCTAATCGTGCATTGTCATTCAAACCAAAACTGTATGCAAAATTTTAGCTCAATCGGTTGGAGTTAGCTGGTTTAAAATTCAGTGGCAAGATTTGACCCTCACATACTAACGGACTAACAGGGCAAGTTGTAAAAACAAAACGAATTGAAAGTTATTCATTCGCGGTTGACTTCGCGTGGTTTACCCTCTGTCCACTGGAATCCCATTAGAATGTTATTGAGTTTGGAGTACAAAGCGACGGGCGAGCGGACGGTGCCGATCCACTGCTCACAGTAATAGCGGAATTCCCATCAGCGAGATGAGTAAATTCTACAGGTAGAAATGCAGTAGCAATTTTTTTAATAACTTCGTGGTCCATTTAACCTAGTAAACAGCCCAACAATAAATTATTGGGTTTTTCACAACTTTACGCCAGACCATTCCATAGATTGATAGAAACTATTAGTGCGGTTTAGCTTGTCTGCGTCTTTGCACCGTTAATAACTGTTATAGGTGAACGTTTGTACACTGTACCATTTTCGAGAGTCATTTACTTTCTTTATTCAGTTAATCAATTTACGGCTCAATACAAATTTAAACAATTTTGTGCTATCATCTCGATTTCGCCCTATTAGGCTGTTAGAAATTTAAGGGCATTTTCAGACACATAAATGTTTTTATTTTAGTCTTAGATCTCATTTAAAAGACCTTCACTATTGGATTACACTTTTATTACGTTTATTTCGGTCATGACCATTCGGCTCTGCGCTGATTGCACTTCCGTTTCATATTTATGTAACAAAATACAATAACTTCTCGATGCTGTCACTGCTATGCTATAACACGACGGCATACAACAGCAAAAAACTTGTTATAGATCCCTTCCGGTTATTATCATTTATTATCTAACCTTTGTTAGATAATAACAAATAGAATTCGATTTGAAAGTAAATAATATTAACTCTTAGACAAACAATTCATTGTTTTCTTCTTCGTTCACAGAGATATTGAAAGATAACAATAAGCTACCGACTATACCTACATGAGTCCGTGAAGAAGACTGATATAAAATTTCAATGCACACCTAAACGGAGTGTAACACTTTACGGGCATCATGCATCGAAGAAACTCGGTGAGAGGGCGACGCTAGCACAAATTGTCAGGTCACGCTAGCATGCATAGTAAGTGCACTAAGCACTTTGAATAGCCCTCTTGAACGCTGTGTGAACATCATCAAGTTGGCAGATTTTGTTCTCGATACAATGCCGCCTAACTAGGGCTCCTAATCCTTGTGGATACTAATTTTACAACCGTAATGCTTCGATCAGAAAATGGAAATAAACTCCCAATTTTATTACTATAACAATTACCTACTACTACAGTATTTGGATGTATTCTTAGTTTGTATTTTTTTATATTACAGTATTACCACCAAATAAAATTGCCATTTTTAATTATAAACGTCAGGGACTGATTTTATTTCCTTCAGTATAATCTCTTTCCATCCGCAGAGCCGTTCAGGAATGTCGATTTCGATTTGTAATAAAATAAAACCTATATTTACGGCATGGCAATTGCCATTTATAATTATATAAACTGATAACATTTTACGTTCAATTTTTTCTTTTCCCAAAAACCCACAACCGACCAAAATGTTTTCCAAACTTTGCTTTTTATGTCCATATCCGATAACACGTCACCTACCATGTTTGTACAACTGTTACAAAATGGGAAAATTGGCCGTCGTAATATTTACATAATAGCGCAAAAACAACTTACCGCACCTTGTATTCAGAACACTTTATACTCTATAAGGGTATCGAGATATAAAAGAAATTATTTACTAACCTACTTTGCAACAGCATGTCAGTCAATAGACTGAAATAAAATAAAATGATACAATATGTAACATATACCTTGGGAAAACTCTAAGACGGCAGTTTGACCCCAAACTAGGCATAATCTGAACAATGCTGATGATCATAAGTTTACAGGTGCTTAGTAACTTTTTCACATTATTTGCGAATAGCCCTAGTAATGATATATCCACAAAATGGCGGACTAAAGAACATTATTTGTATTAATAGACTATATGAATGGGGAAAGCATTTTAGTTAAAGCTTAATGCGGTAACTGTAATATTAAACATACAATTAATGAGTGTGAAGTATGGAGAAAGTACAGTGGTGTTGTGCAAACAGGTGCTATTGTTGTATGACAACCGTTACTTAAGTTGTTGTATACATAACAATGCTCATATCATTGTCGTGCGACAAATGTGCAATACTTTTGAAATATTTGCTCGATAACACATTAGCAATACACCTATTATCATTGTTAACGATAAGATCGAATAATCACTATTCCATAATTTTCATTACTTAGTCCGTACCGCTGGCAAAGACTTGAATTAATCAAATTAACATCATACACCACATGTTTAGTACTTAAAGTATACGCCCTATGAAACTGATGTTGTATAAGATGTTATATAAAATTACAATTATAGAAAAAACACTTATGCCACACAAAAAAAGAAATACTTTAACTTTTCAAATAAAGTATAATATTATAAGAGCTCATTTATACGTCACGTCTTAATACGTCAAACCTGTAATGGCTTTCATTGTTCTACCACATCATATAGGATAAGTAAAACCACTAGTAAGTTTTACAAAATATTAAATATATATTTATTATTTAACAATATTTGTTGTTCGAAATTTGCGTTATGCAAAGAAAATGCTTCAAAATTAAAAATGTGTACTCGCCAAGCTGCTGGCATAAACAAACGGCGATTGCTTACGCGCAATGCGTACCGCTAAAAGTTTACTTTCGAAGCAGATTTGTTTACACGATCAACACGTAGGCATTTTAATTTGTTCACACTTAGTAACCCTATCTTGGTTTTGTAAGGATTAGTCACACCTGCGGGCGTCAAAGTGCCGTGGTTATTTACATAAAAATCTCTTTAAACGCCAATTTTATTTCGGTTTACGTGAAAATGTATTGCGGAAATTCAAACAATTGTACAAATAATTAATAAATCATAAGTTCAATAACAAACACAACTTTAGTACGTATAATTTATATGTATAACATCATTATTATAACTATCTTTATTTATATAAAAGTAAGAATGACGAAACTGTACTCGTAACATTTAATTGTAAAGTTTTACAGATTCTTACTTAAGAAAAGATGAACCATAAGAAACAGTAAAATTGATATTTCTCGGTCGTAAATTTCATGGCGTTACCGGACCAGTTCGAAGAGTGACCTCACTGTCTGGTGATTCGACCGCCTATTAGGTTAACACGGGATGATTGGTAAAAATTGCTCAGTTCTCAATTGTGTCGGCAAATCGTGACGTGTGTGTATCAGATATAATGGGGTTGGCATGCAGGAGATATTGATCAGTGACGTTACGATTATGACAGCGGTGTGTTCGCATTCGGAACTCGGACGGGTTGGCGGCGACGCGGCACGGCGCGGCGTGGGAGCACCGAGGACAATAGCGGCAGGGTTCAACAGCCCAATAAGCCATAGGAACATGAAGCTAATGCATTCCACATTTAACATTTTTAATGCACATCATCTATGCAATGCAGAAAATATATGTACTTAATTAAAGTTACATTAAACATCAATCAAGTTACACAATACAAATTACTCAATGAAGTAATTATCTAATACCATAACCGCAATTCTATCCAATCATAGTTAACGAGTGCCCACCTTATCGTGATATTATACAACTATTTCTGAATGCAACATAAATATTTGGTACTGTGTTAAAGATTCCATTGTATCTATATAGGTATCATGTAAAGTAAAAAAATTGACAAATTTGAGCAAGGTTTCTGGAGTAGCAGTATAATGCAAGGTATTCATTGAAACGTTTATCATGAATAAATGTAGAATAAGTATAAATTTGAAATGAATCATCATAATTGATTTAGTATGAGAAGATATGTTTGTTTTAATTGTGCTTATGAAATTAATTAAAATAAAAGCGAATAACATGTCACAAAATGGCGGAAGTGAAACAGGCATTGTTCTATATTTAGAATAGGGCGGTTAACTGTGATTAATATGGGGTTTATACCTGTACAAGCTTAACGCCGCGACCGCTGCCAGGCAATCTAGTTCAACGGACCGGGTCGCCGGGGTCGCAAACAAATCTCCAACCGTGAACTTTATTATATTAACATGAATGAGTATCAAACAAATATAATTTAGATCCACATTAATTCAATTCGAACGACAAGGGGATCTTTTTTCCAAACGTTGTCGGCAATTTGTTCATGTGATTATATTATCAAAATATTATATCAAAAAGGTTAATCCCGATATTATGCTAACACTGCTTTAATGTATATGCAGAATACACTGTTGATAAGTTACTTTCTTATAAAATTGAAATTCTCTCAAATGAATCCCAATCGTTAGGCGGAATCACTGCCCAATGCTAGCCTATCATATAATAAAATACGTATATAAATAAAGACCCTATTTACTTAAAAAGTATAATAGATAGCAAAACTTGGCCTGTGTTTCGTTGTTCGAAATTTTTCAAAAGCTTAAGTTAGTTATTGCGATAAAAGTAAATTCTGTCAATTTTTCATACTCGAATACGAAATTAATTTTTATATTTAATTCAAATAAAAAACCAAACTGCACGTCATGAGCAAAAGCTTCTAATTACGTGACACGACATGAGTAACTATTAGGGGAGGTATGATACAGTTACAGACATGCTTTTGAGAACTAAACTCCTTCGTCACACATCAATATTGCTTTTAAACGTAGAATGACCAGCGCGAGGGACTTTCCGCTATTCCAGTAATAAAACTTTAATACGTGTATTACATGAGTTGTACTCTTCAGTAAAGTCTCAAGATCTCGGCAGTTGATAATAAAACGGTACTCGTACCGTACTGCTACGATACACCACATTAGCCCCCGCTGGGGCCTTTACCACGGCACGTATAGACGAACGGCACTTTGACGTCGAAAAGGTGAGCGCAACCGTCACAGTCCGCAGGCCCGTCGAAATATATACTCAAAACATCAACAAATCGGTAAAGCTCCTATTTTGCTAAATAAACCACTGAACC
The DNA here is from genome assembly GCA_018245675.1 of Agara michaeli. Lineage (NCBI taxonomy): Eukaryota > Metazoa > Arthropoda > Insecta > Lepidoptera > Hesperiidae > Agara > Agara michaeli. The sequence continues at coordinate 5,982 of DWDX01004745.1, read as the reverse complement.
AACGAAAAATCAAAAGAAGCTTTGCAGTTTTCTGTTACCATTAGTCCATACCTACTTACGCCATACAAATTATGTGGCTTGTGAACACAAGAGGCTTATTCTACGGATAATAAAATCAATAACGTGAAATATTTTCGCTTCCTCCCTACTGACAACTTCAAACTCGCAGGAATCTACATGACTAAAATATGCACTATCTTTCGTTTGTGTTATAAAAAAATAAAATTGTATTGCAAATAAGATAAACTAGGTTCGTTTCGATGATGTCTTTTATTCGTTTTACGTAACGGTGATCATTAATATAACGGTAGGACAGGCTTCATCGGTTTTCGGGCTTCTGATCAAAAGCACAATAATATAATGGGGGGTTCAAATTGTATAATATACCTAAGCAAAATAAAGCTGTGTCTTCGGTACCATGTAATTCAAGGTCGTAATTATAAATTCTTTACAAAAAAATCACTAGATACCTCTTGAGAAGAAACATTTTAATTTTAAAGACCCAAGAAGGATCAAGTGGCGTCTCAAAGGAGTTCATTAGAACAAAATCTCTTTTTTAATCAAGGCACCTTGAGTTTTTAATTTGTTCCTCGGAATCAATATAGGATAGGAAAAATAAATTCATCTAGCGCATTTGGAAATTAACTGAGTAACTGTTCTGAAGTTCAATAACGACCAATTATTATTTTATATGATAAACGAAAACCCTTAAATTGTTGTTATGTACTTATGACTAATTGAGTATTTGGCACATATGTACATATAGTTTGCAATAATAAACACTAGTATCTTCACAGAAGTTGTGAAACGATCGCCCATTGAACTTACTGAACTGTTCATTGTGTGTAATAAATGGCGCTAAATAGAATCTCTATTCAGTTGTAATCGCGACCGAGGTTAAATTACAGAAACAGCGTATATTCACATACTGAATATTCACAGCTGATACATTTGTTTACTTATGCAGGTCGATGATGAGGCCAGGACATAAACAGACATGGATGTAGAATAGTCGACTAGAGACAACCACGTCACTATGAATCGAAATGAAAATGAAATAAAGGCCACTTTAAAACGAACACGGCGCCTGACATTCTTGTCTTAATTGTTAAAATTAGTAAGAAATGAAAAATATATACATAAACAATGTAAAATTTTGCCTTTTTACAATATATTAGTAATATTTATATACTTGTGAGTGGACGTCATCAAAGTATTCAATGTCGTTAGTAAGCATGTAATGAGAATTCTAACAAGGTACACCCTTTTTGCGCGCTCTTGTGCATATGACAGCGCTGTGGGAAAACCGCAAGAGGAAGTTTGTTTCATTGGTTGCGCCTATAATACGGGGAAGTATTATTGTGCACTTGATTATAGCTGAGAAACGAAGCAATTAATTTCATTATAAAGCTAAATTTCAATTGTGTATTTTAAGCGTTTAAGGCGATTGATTGGACACGAAATCGATCTTCTGTGCAAAAAGACCGCGTATTAATAACTAATTAGTCAAATTTTGAATAAGGAATGTTTGCGATGTATTGAACTGTTTTTTTTACCTAAATGAAATACGTAAGTCCGTTGCATCCACAATATAGGAAATCCTAGTGCAGGCCTACTTGTTATCGATATTAATAAACCCTCATATGTAATTCTATATTTAATTCATTCGTCCTGCATCCAAATTGACGTCCATTAACATTGTATTCATACAGTGAGGATAACGAATGAAATAATACTGCAATTGCTCATTGTGGTTTTACGATAACATATACACGTAATATTTTTAATTTTGATACCTGTAGGATTACATAGAGGATCATTACATCCCCTTAGGGGAATACAGGCGTGATGTTACGTTTTTTTTTACGTTTGATACCTGTACAACTGTACATATATTATTTGGTACTTCATCGATTCGTTGTTCTCAAAAAAAAAACTACAGAACTTCGAAATACTGTTTCGATATCGTGTCTTCAAACTAATAGATGCGGTAGAAGGATTAATTGTAGAATTAATTAAAATTATAACATGCATTTTGATAATAACAAAAATATTCGGCTGTCAACGCTGATGGGAGACATACTAAGGTATGTAAAAATAAAATCCTATTAGGGATTTTAAATACATAGCCGATTTATATTACCATTAAAGTACCATATCTGCAAACTGCTTATCCATTGAAAGGCATATATTACATAAAGAAAATGAACGTAATACTATTAGATTTTCATAGCATACATTAACTCAGTCATCGATTTGTAATATCTCATAATAGTGATAATGTTAATTAATAGACGAGACTGGACGACGTAAATACGTGCGACGAGGTGTATTAATACTGTACTGTTTAAAACATTTCTCAGCATTTATAAAACCAGTTGGAGAGCTATTGACGAACTTGACTATAACTAACTTATAAGCAAAAATGTTCGTCATTAAGAATGAATTACATAATTCCTATGAGAGGTATGTATAGTATGTGTTAAAATGGGTCAAACACTAATTGGTGGTAAACTACCTTGTTCGGTCCTACTACATACATGGTTTTATTGACCAAGACCTAATTGACAATGGTATATATTTCGTTTAACAATATAATCCCCGTTGTTCGCTACAATATTCTCATTCAATTGCATTGTAGTTTTTATGATATTTCGTTCGCGATGTTTTCGCACCTGCACTGTACGCGAAACTATGCGGGCGATGGATCAGCACGTATCTCGCATACGAATAGCGTCAAATTCACCTCTCTGTAAGGTTCGATGCCTTTTCTGGGCGGCAGTCATCATGAACATTCTACGTCCGGCACATATTTCAAAACATTCCAATGACAATTAAAAAGTTTTTTTGCAATTTTATATATCAGCCTAGCATATTATTAAGACTGTATGCTATTTAAAGAATATTTTTATTACCCAATATACATATATGATCTAGCACTAATTGAATGGCACTAAAACTGGCATCTTATTACATTTACATGGGTATAGTAGTTCTCTTTAAGATTATTAGTAGTGTATTACTATCTGGCAAAATGTTAAATCGGTATATTATCTAATACAAAAAAAGTTCAACAATACATTTAAAATCACTCCTATCAGAGATCCAATAAATTACGTATGAAAATAATTACTTACCATTTCGAGATACATCTAGTTCGACTAAATTTTCAAAATTCTGTATATCTGATGGAAGTTTGTGTATTTCATTATCACTTAGTCCTAATCTTCTCAGACGATGCAATCGGAAGAAATTCTGAAACAAAATAAGATGAAATTTAGGTTTTCTAATGATTTTATCGAGACTCAATAGTCTCTAATCTTGCAGAGTTGGAGTATTCCCTCATGAATCAGCCGAATGATCAGGATAAGAATTATACATCAAGTCATGACACTGACTATGTACTAAAAGGCTGGGAAATCTTAATACTTCAATCAGGCAGTGAGGTACTCTTACACTTCCACTTAAAATGTGCAGCGCATATGTGCTTTTCAAATAAATTTTCATAGAAACATTGCCTGAAACCCATTTCACATCGCTCTATTGGGCATAGCTCTCCTGCAACTGTATGCAGTCTGGAACATACTCCACCAAACTTCTCCAGTGTAGGTTGATCGATATTATGGGTTTGGGCACTGCATCTGCTAGGTGTTTTTAAACCACCTTTAAAACCTTGGATTGTGATTTGACACTGGTTATAGAATGATAATAAGTAGACCCACTGCTTAACACTTGTGAAAATTGGCTACTAGGGGTTACCTATCCAACTATCGATTGTCCCTGGTATGATTTAACTTTACAAATTGTTACAGTCTCTAGACACATCAGGACTCTGAGCTGTTTGAAAGAGAGGGTAAGCCATATGAAATGCAAACACACAACATTGAGATTGGTCTTATAGAAGCCTTCATGAGACTTCACATGAGAGTAAAGAATCATATTATATTTTGTAAATGAACAGATCATGTTAACTTTCAAAACTAACTAATGTATGTTCTCTATTCAAAAACATACTAACATACTCTGTATATTTAAGGCGATATATCTTAAGTAATACTTAATTCAAGCATTGTTCATAGTCACAAAATATTATTGGTTGTTACTTAAAACAACAAACAATAAGAATATTCAACAATAAAAAGGTGAAATGTGGGGGTGTACTACACTCTTCTGCCTACCCCTTAGGGAATTACAGGTGTGATGTTACGTTATAAAGGTGTTTTCTTTTCCATGCTCATATTTATGAAGATATACTAAAATGAATAGAAGCAAAGGTAAGAAATTGTGTTTTTAAAGTTTTGTCTATATTTCTTTATGTGTTATATAGAGCAAATACGAAAGTAAGTAAGTTAAGCACAAGTTAATCTCTACAAGTACATTTTATAATATCTTCTAATATAAAGGTTATAAAACCAAAAATCATGTCATACAATAGATCTATTAAAACATAGACTCATAAGTAACTTGGTAGTCACACTGATTTTGGACAACTAGCCTTTTTACCAAGGATAAAAAGATCCAGTTGAAAAAAACAATATCATTATCTAAACTATCTGAAGAATTGTGCTAGCAATAAATTATTTATCAAAACATTCCCACTGGCTGATATAATAAAATTTTTCATTCACACCACACAGCTTATTGATCTAAAACTGAACGAGCAAGGTTTAAGATAAATGTACAAGATGTACTTAATTTATGAAGTGATGAAAAACATAAGTTGATATGTGATATATTATCAAATAACATGTAAATCAAAGTAAAGAACTTCCTACCGATATAAAATATTTAAGTTCTTGACGCTGCCACTCTGTTTATATGCATGCGTAGGTGTTGTTTACAATACAGGCTGTTTTAGATCAGAATATAATATATAAATTAAATACTCTATATGAATAAATATACACGGTTTTTTACATAATAAGCTATGACCAGAGTGATTGGTTTTTTCGACGTAAAGTTGTAACGCAATTTAAGTATAGCCATTGATATTATTTACACCAATGTGATAAGGTGAACGCCCACGATTACAAGCGATATTAAATTAAGGACATGATAACACTCACCTTCGGCAAATCTCGTATATGGTTAGCGTCCAAAAACAGTTCTTCTAAACTCCTGGAATATCGCAAAATGTCTTCAGGTACTGTTGGCAACGAGCAGTGCCGCTTGTCTACACATTCCACTTGGCGATTACATTTGAACAAAGGTATACATCGAAACATGTTGGACACTACACTTTAATCGAACTATAATTAAATGACTCACTATCACGACACATATTTGAGCACTTTCTGAATTCTAGCACTTATTTCAGCATTTTAAAATTAATAACGACATCAAAATATTAAATCGACAGTCCTACACCTCACCCTCGAAAATGAAGCCACAAACTACCAGTGTTACCATAACACAACCAAAGAACACGAATGAAATCCTTGTACGCTACGTGGATTCCAATATTGTCATGTCAATTATTGTAATAAATAAATAAATTGTAATATTAATCGTTTACATTGCTAAAGATTGTTAGTATTTTTGGTAACTGTCAGTTTAACAGAAAATTATAATTTACCAACTATTTTAAATATTATTTTATTGGTATCATGTAAGATTAGGAGTAAACCATCTTGTAACAAAATGTCTAGATTCTGTGAAAAACTTCAATTTATACTCGATTTACACTAAGATTTTATTTTTAATAGTTATCTAAATGATTGTTACGCCAGCTGGTATAAGAAACAACTTTCTGAATAGTTTCTTCTCAAAAGCCTATTCAAATCCTAATTAATTGGTTTTGAATATAAATGTAAGTTCTTATGGTTCTGACGTAAAGGTATTATTACAATATTATCTACAATAAAATATTTGACATCATTATTATAAGTTTTTAGTAAACAGAAGATTCGAAATCATTTATATATTATTATCTGTTAAAGCCGTCAAAGTAATAACCAATTAGGTACCTGTACTATTACATCA
>DWDX01004744.1:0-11302 GCA_018245675.1 Agara michaeli | reverse complement strand
GTCAGCGGAAATGCGGAAACATGTTATTGAGGGGTTCGTAGTAATTCAACACTTAGGTATGCTGTTTTTAATACCACGCATACGTAATGTATCGGATTTTGAGCGTATTGTTTGTCTATGTCGATACAGAGGAAATACTTGTAGCATATATTTTATATTTTGGATGGATGGACTAAACTAACCTAAAATGTACTATCCGAAATTTACAAACGGTCAAGAAAATGTGCTGAGCAGACCTCATATTTTTTTATCTTTCCATTAATTATATGTCACTCAAGTATAAAAATTACTTTTTTACTAACTAAACTACGAATAAATTTAATAAAAAGTAAGTTAATTATTTTGAAGTAAAATGTAATGAGAATAATTTAAAATTAAAAATGTCGTAATAGTAACCCGCAAAACACGTTAATACCGTCCGCGCGACTTGTCTAGTCAGGGAAATGCGGAAACACGTTATCGAGGGGCGCGTGATGTATTGGCGCTTTGAAAAAATATCGTCGCGCGCACGCTATAAGAAAATGGACCCTAAGAAAACAGTAGCGGGTGTGTGAATAATAACCCATATTATATGTTTATTTCCAGTGGAGATGAAGGAGGTGATGTATGTTTCTACATAAAAGCAAATTTTGTTCCGATTCGTACAAATCTTACTTCAAAGTCCGATAATTTTCACGCTAACTTCAAATGAATTAAAGAATTGTTTGATGTAACGACAGCTTAGCATTTCGACATGTATTCGACAGTAGGTTTGTATAACAACTTTATGTACTTACATATTTTTTTATCACGTGATCGGTAATGTTATAACTTACATATGCATTTTTACCGGTTATTCATTACCAGCTATGTCCCCCGGTGTAATCAGAGTATATTTCAAGTCCTAGAAATATCATTATGTTCATTTAGAGGCTTTAAGCTATTTCCATACCAATTTTAATTACAATCCACCAAGCGGTTTGACTGTAAAATCGTAACAGACTTACTATGCATGTATTATACATATAAACCTTCCTTTTGAATCGCTGTGTCTAGTCATAAGAATTTCATTGAAATCCGTTGCGTAGTTTAATAGATCTCAGTGTACAAACTGCGCGAAGCAACTTTTTTATACTATGTAGAGGTAGAGATGCCGAGTGTACGGTTAACGGGGATGCAAGTTACGAATTGAAATAAATGAGGAAAGTTCTACGTGAAAGTCTAGATACGAGTTCAGCTATTTCTTTTATTAACTTTTATAGGAGCTTGTTCTAGTGCATGCTAATTAATCTATAAAATCATGATGACTACTTTGTTGTGCACTTGTCATATTTTTATGCTTATCTTTTGTATCGTACAAGGAGGAAAGGTATCGTCGATAAACGATATTGATAAGAGGGTTTTCGTACATTATGTGCATGTACTTGTACCTAAATAAAACTTAGTATGACGTCTTAATTAAATATCAAACAACTGTTATAAGGAAGCTATGAATGGCATTTATCAATACAATTTTAATTTAAAGATGGTTCCGCGCATAATTTACAATCTCTGTACAAATGGTACTGTCCCTGTCGGGTACATTAGCAATAAATTTTAAAACAGATTGGTGTGCGCATACATTCTTAATTTGTTTTTATAAATGGATTTACTTATTCAAATGTTTGAAAGCTATAAAATATAGCAAAATATTCACTTAAGTAGAATATATTACATTATTTATAAGAATATCTACATGATGCACGGACACGCTCCGTTAATTCTGTCGCGGAATACCGTTGTAACAATAGAAGTGATATAATAGAATGGGGATTCCCATTATAAAAGTGAGTTATCGTTGTGGTAGCGCATTGCAGTTGAAAGCGATGCACGGGGCAGGCGGGGTTGGTGTTCTTACCCTTACTTGTATGGTTTATTCGTAATGCGAAAAACCTTTCTAGCAATGCTAAACTTTTGAACGACCTAGTCAATTTTTCTCAATATAGCAAATCCTTGATAATTAATGGTGTTCGAAACAGAAATTTCCGAAATATTTTTATTTTACACACCAAAGATGAGCTTCAGAGAAAAGTTTCATTACCATAGCACATTGAAAATTATTTTGTACATTTTGACAATGAGTTTGCGACTTCATATTCATATAGTTCATTAATTGTCGTGTTTCTAGCTATTTATGATTTACTGTTTGAGGTTAACAATGTACCTGTGGCTAAAGAAATAGAGAGAGAGAGAGAGAGAGAGAGATATAAAAGAGATAGATAGAAAGAGCTTTCCTTCAAGGTCTCTGGTGTTGCATATGGCTTTAGGTGACCACTTACAATCAGGTGGCCAATCTTCCTGTTTGCTAGGTTAAATGTATGAAAAAAAAAACTAATTTCAGCCTTTACGCTAGTGTCCTGTTTCGTTGAGTCCTATTATCAGTAAAGACGGTCTTTTACGTTATTTAATGATAAATATGTCACATTTCATAATCTGGCGGCATTAACACATTAAATCTGTGTATCTGATCTGACGAGGGAGAGAAACGGATGTGGGCGATTGAGTTGACCGCGTCAAGGAATCGGTCTGATTGTTCTCGACTAAAATCAATAGCAATAATTCTGTTATTGGTCACCACCCTCCGGCTATTGTTTATTTTATCTTTTCGTGATAAACTAACGAAAGTTATTTGATTTAAAATTACGTCCGTTACTAATTTACAGTTAATATAAGGTCGTTATTAAATTGCAATTCACGGACACTATGTACTAAACGACTATTAATAAACTCAAATTTCCACAAACATAGTAAATGTTAATATACTCGAAACGTACGGTCTTTTATGAGGTTATTTCGAAGCAGTAAAAATATATTTCGCATTACAGTTAAGTAACTATAAAAGTGGAAGTAAGAAACGTAGTGTGTAATTTTTTTAGAGTTTCTTTATATGACACGGGCGCTTTTAGCATCAAGACATGGCATTACATTTTACTGTTATGGCGGCATTATTTTCATTTCCCGTTGTCATTCGCAGACCGAAGTTCGACGGCGCGCGAAGTAATGTTGCGAATTCTCCGAGTAGGAAGGAAATTTATAGATAAGTAACACTTTAACGTGAATAAACTTGTCTTTGATAAGTCTAAACAGTTTGAATAGGTGGACAGGTATTGTAGCTTCCCGTCATATGCTTTCTTTATGCTACACTCACTGTATCTTCGGACCCATTCCAATCCAATTCCTGTTATTTTTCCAGGTGTTTTTCATTTGAGTTTCTGTTGTATTCTGTTCATTGTTATGTAAGCACAGTTTGTTTATTTTCACGTTCCGTTGAAACAAGGTTTATTGCCTCCGCGATGTACCGCTATAGCCCATGTAAAATCCTTTTCAAGTAAATTGCCTCCATCTTCTTGGTAATGTAGGTAAAAATTCACTCGCTTTGTCTGTTTTTAATATTCCGCCGCACAATTTTTGCTTTTTAATAGTATATTTTTAATTTAATTTTCGACTGTTCTCTGAATGGTTCCTTTTTGCCACTTATACATATGTGCTTTCTTACGTTTCAGACTTATGTACGCATACTTCTACTCTATATATTTTCTGGCAAAATTGTGATGTCGTTACACATTCGTTGACAACGATAACGAATAGTCTAAGTTTCCTAATAATAAAATCCGTCATAGATGTCAAAAAGTCTGTAACATTTCTTCAATAAACTACAAAATGTTATATATGAGGTGACGATATTTGTTTTTCATTGAAAATCAGCCAAAGTATATTCATTCATTATTATCAAATTTATAACTGATCCAGTTCTTCTTTTTAGTTATTGTAAATTTTTTATTTGTCGAAAGAAAAATTAATTATTGTTGTTTGTTTTAAAGCCATTAAATTGAAATGTGTGTGGGTACTGTAACTCTGAGGTTGCTAGAAGCGTTACGCTCGCTCGGGGAATGATGTGGAGGGCGGTGCAGTCGTAGCACGCGCGTATTGTCTACGTTAGCACCCTTTCGAGACGTCTGCGAGGGATGAATGTGAGTGCCCCTCCGATTAGGTGCTTCATACGAGGGATGTACTTGTACTTTAGACGAATGTATTTCGTTCGAAGTAGATTGATTTGGTTTCAGATCATGTTTTGATGTATAGTTTTTTACTTTTACGTCCAAATCAGCTTTTTGGCGCAGCGATTATTGTCCTGACTACTTTGCCGCGGATTGCGTTATCGATTCTCATCCAATGTAAATGAAGGTGACCTAAACAAGGCTATTTCTTCTGTCTTAGTGTAAAATTGACTATGGGTATGCAGTTACCATAATATAGACTAGATATTTATGGCAGTGTGAGAAATATCAATAATATGAATTAAGCTTCGAATGATGATTAAGATTTGACTTCGATATATTTTTTCATTGAACTGTGTCTGAAATTTTTTCTAATTAACACATAATAAAACAACATTTATTTTACCGTTACCTTAAATTGACGGGGCGTAAGTCATCGAGTTTCATTTCTGTAATATACAGAGAAGAAAATTGAGCTAATGAAATTAAGTTTATTAATTAGTTACGTTAATGATTTCCATTATTTCCTATGTAATGTGAGCTACTCTTTAGAAACAAGTGGTAGAACTAAAGTACTTAATGTCCAGGACTACAGTCCATACTTTTATATTTCACCAGCCATCCGCTTAGCGTTGTTTTGATCTATGAGAAGAAGTTGGCTAAGAAAGTTTTGCTACAAGTAACGCTGATGAGTTTAGGAAGTTGGTCCTTCGTTGTGCGCTCGACGCCCGGAGAACACGTTGCAAAGTCTAAACGTGTGCCAAAACTATAGTATTGATTTAGTAAATGAAATGAGGTTCTGTTTGAAGGACTTTTCAGATTTTATGAAAGACACACCACTTAAGAAAATTTTCATGACATTATTTGTCGTGTATCGTTGTAAATATCTTTGTGGGTGCAGCAAATAGCTATTCAAAATGTCGAAAAATAAGAACATTTTACCTACAGTTGATTTTATTTCGGTGAACTGTTTTACTTAAAGAAGCTTCTAGTAAAAGCACCGCGGGTCGCGGCTACAGCTGAGACGAAATTATCGATTTCGCGCAGCGGCACGCAAACATTTGCATTCGTCGTCTTTGATACACAAATTGCTTCTCTTGGTCCCTAAACTGGTATTGATTTCAAACACATAGAAACGGCTGTATACAAAATGTATATTATTTCGATACCTCGGTTGTAGAGAAAATGTGTAGGTAATGTTAATATTGGTGCAGACTTTGACATAAGAACATACGTTTTGTTTGTAGACAACATAGAAGTATTTTTTACACTAGCAGAAATGTCATACGGAAGTTAGTACTTCAATCTACACACTTGTAACATGAATGTGACCTGAATTTTTTTGCAACGTCGTCACAATGGAATAATATATAATTTAATAGACAGATAAATTAGTTCAACGATACTTTTCATTAGTCAAATATAATATTTATTAATAGATAGATTAGAACACTACTATATCATGTATATGAAATTGTAGAGTGTTGTTACCAAAAATAATGTCGTGGCGTAAACAATTCAATTGAGCAACTTTATATAAAATAGGCTATCACTAGCAAAGGGATCCTCGCTGTCGAACATTGCATCGTGAATTCCAGGGTAATGACTTGAATGGCTTCATTAAGGGTGTTAGACCAGTACGTGACTAGAAAACCTAATTAGTTTAAAGTCGCTGACTCAGAAAGCGGCTCCCGCGTGAATCTAAATACTTTCTACTTAACATTATTATGATACTTTAAGCGGGCGTTGTTTTTCAGCTGAAACACCAAACTACACAACCGGCTATGGGCATATTGTCTGTACACGTGTTACGTTCAATGAACAAGTATTACTATACATTTTTTCTTAGATTTAAATCTGTATTATTTTGATGCGAGCTGGTGTGTAAGGAAAAATATATGTGTATAATAGCATAGTATGTATTTGCATTGCATTTGCAATTGCAATTCTTTCGTAACTATTAGGAGACGACACAAAAATCATGACTGTTGTGAGTAGGTATATCAAATTTTAAAACGCAATATTTTTGAAAGTACGTATAGTCTCCGCTTAGTAAAAACGCATTGCAATCCTCTGCATAATCTGCAGCGCATAGTGCGTAGTGTATGGACTCGTTGCACAAATAACTAGCGGACATTGAACTGTGAACGTTTGGATATCCATTAAATAGCTCCATTTATTATAACTATGTGCTTGTATTGGTCAATCCCAGATACCGTACCATTGATGGCAGCAATATGGATGTATTCGGCTGGGATTTGAGTTTTTAAGGGTAAAAAAAACATCAACGCCATTTTAAGTTTATTGTATTATTATAATTCTTGGAGTTCGATGTAGGTGTAGAAATATTCAGCTGTAACACGAGAGTATTGTGGCCAAAGTTCCAATGAATTATCTGCACGTGTGCAATTTACGACAGTCTAGTGCACAAATAGCAACGGACGTTGACCCCGGTAGCGCTGGACACCACAGCATCGATTCTGACAACAGATTTTCGTAATTTAAATAATATATAAGAAAAAATAGTAGATATCCCAACTTCTCATACGATTGATGCTCTAACCAAAGAACGATTTCCAGTACAATTTCAAGATTATTATCATTGTTGTTGAATCTGTTCCGATGTTTTTGAATCTGTCTTAAAGCCTCCGATTAGATCTTATAGCTGATGCCTAATGATAACTGCCTTACCCAGCTGCTTTGCGCTACGTTTGCCCTACGTTACTTGCAATTTACAGTGTAAATTGTTCGACGGCCTTATTAAATGGAAAAAATTCGCTATAACGAATATTTTGTTTAGACACAGTTGCACTGTTTTTGTATTCGTTACGACATCAATGCACTTGATTAGTTAGAAAACAAAGGCTTGTAATGAAAAGGAAGTATTATTGTAATGTTAGATCGTGTGAATTTTTAAAACAAGCGAAGAAATGTTATCCCTTGAGTTACATTACAGACACTTCACGATATAATATTGATTGAAGTTATCCTTTAATTTTTAAGCATTTTTGTATCCTAGGTACGTTTAATTTGTGCGTAATAAGAAACTGAAAAGTATGTTTATTGTGTAATTGTTCTGCAACTGATATATTATTCACATAAATGATATATTCATCATTATACAGCGCGTCTCGGGCATTTCTATACATAACTAATATATTTCAATGTATGGTGCAAATCATATTTAGTATACTTGGTAACGAAAATGTACAGGTAATCAAACTTTTCCTTTGAGCTCGTCTGGCTAGTTCGAAAATGCTCCGATCTCGCGTGCACGCTCACCGAACATTTTCTATCGTAACGTCATTTTTTTTGCTTTTTCCCTTAGCAAAAGGTTTTCGATATCTACTCCATTTTCCAGCGCTCTTTGTGGCGTGTGTAGGCATAAATGTACCGATTCGTGTAAACATTTTCCACGGGAACCTCATTGTTTGCGGCACGTGCGTGGATTTAACTACTGTCTGCTGTTATTATATACCTACTCTTTCGTATCAGTACAGTCGCGTGATCGTTTACATCACACTGAATGAAATATTGCAGACTAGAAATACTTGCACGTAATAGGTTATATGATATTATCAGTAATGAGAGTTTATTTATTTTATTTTTTCGGTACAAAGTAACTGACTTGGATAAACAGTTATCCCGATTGCAATAAATTCTGGCCTATAATGGTTCTTTCTTGAAGTTGTACACAATATCATAACGACATTGTTGTTTTTATTTAAATCGTAGTCCAGCGTTTGCTAGCCATACCGTCTGATTTTACTTTAAGTGCGTCATAAAATTATAAGATACACCTGTGTTCTGTTTTAGGGTACGCTGTAAAATTTCTACAGCACTTAATATTGTAGGTACATAAACACTTGCAAAGTTGGATGTAACGTACTACTGTTATATATGTATAACGTATAGTACCTACTAGATTTACTTCCTTTACCCCTGTTCAAGCCAATTTATTCACTAATGCCTTCCAGGTTCGCAGTATACCCTAATTAATATTAAAAGCCTTATCAATCTGCTTAGTAGCAAGTATGCTAACGTTAAGCTCGCTAACGAATAGATACAGGCTATTGGAATTTATAATACATACGTCCCAAAGCTTTAAAAATAAATTGTTGATTTCCCGTATTTCTTTTGCGGGTACAAATGTTAAATAAGTAAAAGCTTTATATTTACAACTACATTTAGAAATTACTTATAATCAGAAGTTTTAGAATAACAATCTTTTTTATTTATAATATCTGGATGATACAGTTTTATCTTACAATCTAGGAACTTCAATGACGCAGTAATCTCCGTAATATCTTTCGGTAGATATTTTCCGCTAAACGAGATTTCATTGTTGAAGACCGGAGGGTGGGCGGCGGCGTTCTACGAACCCGCTTGTTTTTGCCCTAGGCTTCTGTATCGTCTGAAATGGCCTATTTCTACAATAATTTGATCATGTTAGGTAACATTTACTACACTAAAATATATTTAAAAGATTTCTTAAAAGTATTTGAGTACAGTATTTTAACCTTTATTCTGTAAAATTAAGATATCTATAAAATTATTTTCAGCTTTATTAATTTAAATATTTAACCTTAAAAATATATTAATTACACATTATGTCCAAAATGTTATTTGTAAAAGTTGTTAAAATATACCTTACAATTGAAATTCCTATGCGCTTATGAAGTACAACTTGAATTTTTTTTTGCAATCAGTATTCAATTTTATAATTATTATTTTCGTGTGCAATTACAAAATACCAGTCTTAACACTCTATTGTTATGAGCAGTACCACTGATGCGGCAATTACGTTTGTGAATAATTTGTTATTCAGTTTATTTGTATTTCGATCTGAAGAGTATGGTTGCTGGTCCACGTGTATTTAAGTTGAGACCACTCCTTAATCGTCAGGTACAGCAATGTGTCTATAACAAACTTTGAATGAGGACTAACTAATACTAATTCGATCATTGCTAACTTAGAGTAAGTAATACGTAAATTTCTATCTTTATCAACAATTCTATAATGCTATATATGACGTACTGATGACTTAGAAACTTATAAGCAACTAACATTAGTGGTTTACTTGACTGTAATTAATATTATTATACATCCAAACCTATTTGAAATTCATGGAAAAAAGCCACAGGCGGCAGTGGTCACTAATAATTACTGTTCGCTCTTTTCCTACTCTGGTCACATAAAAAAACTTGCGTGCACATAACATAATATTAATTTTACATGACATTCTAGCAAGAAACATACCTTGAAAAACTGTTTACCGAATTCATAAAGAAGTGATTTTAAAAGAAGTATCAGTAACAGTGCGACGCTAGCATTTCATCAACTTGCTTGTAAATATCATGTTCCTACCATTAAATTAGTTCCCATTGTTACACGGAGAACATTGCAATGGAATGTGGTGTTCGCATATCTCAATCAATACGAGAGTGTTGTGCCGAAGCCCTACAGCCGTTTAATTGCCCCTCGCCGGCCCGTATCCATACCACACTAGTGCCAGTGACCTGACAAATTGACCGCGACACGCGATGCTTGAGTTTACACTGATTATTTATTAGCGTTATTATACCTAATTGCTGTTCAAATTATAGATTTTATGGTGTGTGTTTTCATTTCGTCTAATTATCTTGTCTGTTATGGAACTTGTAATTATTGCACTACTGGGTTATAGGTAGTATAAACTTCATTGCGTGCCATTGAAGTTCTCTATGCTTTTCATACAAGCTCCAATTTGGAAAAAACGGAACTATATAATATATATAACTATTGGCGGCCTAAATTAAAGTCACAAAGTTACAGGAGTTCTCTTTAGGTAAAAAGCGATTCACTTTCTTATTATATGGCATGAAATATCGGCTAGGCAACTTACTTCGGGACTCAGCGCCGTTCCTGCCCCTCACATGCTCCAGTCTGACTAAGTTATTCAAGCTTGCTACCCTTTTCTCCTGAAGTAGTAAATGTCTGTGGGGTCCGCATAAGTATTTCGACAAAATTACAATATGGGCATATAGCGCGGGCGTTAACCAACCATGATAACGTAGATATGTGGTAATGATTTCTAAACCACTAAGAATAAAAATTAAAAATGTTACTTTAGAGATGCCAGTTGAATGTGTCAATTTCAGGATATACATAGTTAACTATCTCATATTCAATACAATATTGGGAGTTGGCACTTTCATTTATTATGAATATTTGTTGTTAAGCTTAACAGCGAAGATTCTATGACAATTCACTTGAATACAATGTTTCTGACTATTTGATATCGCCACTAAACTAGTAAATAAATATTAGTAAAGCTGCAGCGAAATTTAAATTTACAAATAATGCATTACAATGCATTGTAGAGAATATTACGTATTCATGGCAACAAGAATAAGATTTCCCGAGAATACGGCACTGGATGCCATTTACATTCTGAATGGATGACGAAGTCATGTACAAATTTACATTCGAGCAGTCTAAACATTAATTAGAGTCACAGTTAGTGACTCCTGTACAAGCGGCACGGCAAACCTTACATGAGGCTGGTCGGCCTGTATGAAATATGTGATAAAGGACAAATAGTAATGCGTTTTGCTTCATATTACTTAGGTACATCATAGTATAGGGTATGCAATTTTATATAGAGCCAATAAATTGGAAATGATAATACAATCGTTTAAGGACGGAGGTACGGAGTTATTATCGATCCGTATAGTATGAACGCGCTGAAATACCTGCCGTTATTCTATGCAAATGATTTGTGTTTTTATTGAAAATCCAAGCGGTTGATTCGCTTAATACTCGTATTTAAGGTTTATAGGCGGATTTTTACACATGTCGTTACGGTGTTATGACTTTAAAACACAACCTTACGCAAAGGTATGTAATAGACGGTCGATTAAATTTTATTTTATGCATTACACATTTTATTTTATGCATTGAATTGCTTTCGTATAGAATACGTCTTTAGGATGCTCTCAGTGCTTGTACATTCCAGTTTAAGCAATAATTAACGCCACTGTCACTGACTCCAATTTTAGCAGTAACCGTTACATTGGTCTGGTTTGGCTTGTGCCACATATGTAATTGTGGCAACAAATAGCAGACTAGCTAATTGTACAATGTTTTCGTCCAATGACCGTGCACTGTACAATTTTACAATGACTGCGACTTGTGCAGTGTGCAGGAATGGTAATTTTGTACTTGCTTTCGTTTATCGTGCACAAGCCAGTGGTGGAGTTATAAATGACTACAATTTCCAACCCCCCCCCCCCCCCCAGTTCTTC
>DWDX01004743.1:0-11302 GCA_018245675.1 Agara michaeli | reverse complement strand
ATATAACATCACGCTACGACTAATAGGAGTGGAGCAGCAATGAAAAATGTTGCAAAAACGGGAAAATATTTTTTTTTGAGAGCTTTCCTTCAATAAATAAATTATTTTGTTACACTTTTTTTATTTTCATATTATTAATTATCATTACTATTTTGAACACGCGAGCGAAGCCGGGGTTAACAGCTAGTATAGAATACACATAAAATACTTGCCCAACATCTAAAGTTCCCTTCGATACTTTGCCATTTTCTAATGAACCGTCATATTTCATTAGAGACGTTTAGATATATAATTAATGATGACTGACTGACTGAATGATTTCTTTGACGTTTTTTTGTATATAACAAAGAATAAAGAAACGCAACGCTTTTAAATAGTTAAAACACTATTTCAATGTTGTAACTACTTAAAGAATTGAGACCAAAGACTCGTAGGTACTCGGTGTTGTAAATTTTAAACTTTGTTTTAAATACTACAGCGGGATGATGGTGCTGCGGGAAAGTTATTTATCGGTACTATAATATCAGAAAACAAGAGAATGTTAGAAGTTGCATTTGTAGAATTTAGTTATTAATGTGATTAACCTTCATGAGATTTTGTACCAATATATTTTCATTACTACGTCATATGCTTAGATACTAATAATAACTCAGTCATAATAACTCTGTTGAATGCTAAATTCAACACAAAAACACAAACAATAACAAACTCTACAACAAAATATAAATATATGTATGAATACGCTTCAAATACAATACACAAATCTACGTAATAACATATTCTAACAGTAAAGCTGTGTACCAAGTGTACTATTTCTCTAAGAAGACAATATACCTGTGAGTACCTATTCCTACTTTCTATCTATCTCGCCGCAGTACAAGCGTTGTTATATCGCAGTTTGAATAAAGATTTATAACGGATCTCAGCATATAATGAATATCCGTATACATTGTAAAATAAGTCCGGGATACAAAAGAATTTACGAAATCGAAACAGGTTTTATCGAAGGACGTTTGTATCTGTCGAGATACGAAATTACCAACGAAGTTAATTTAAAATTGGAATATTTATTCCTACTGATAATTTTTGCGTATGTAATGTATCAGTATAATGACGTTAATTCTGACATGTTTTAGCGTCGAAACATGTTTTAAAACGGATATTGATTTAAAAATATTCATTTATATGTTTTACACGTTTAGTTATTATTATTAATAATAGATTCACTATTAGACAAGCGCGCTACATCGTAGACTGCATGTTCGCTTACCATCAGGTGTGATAGCAGCCAAACGTTTGACTATTAAGGTATAACAGAAAAAATTCTGCACTGTGACAATAGAACAAGTGTCAAGTGTATAAACATTCGCTGAGAGTCAAGAATCTTCTATAATAATAATAAAACGTAACTGTTGTTAACATAATCGTAACTGTTGTATTTTTAAGCCGTGCTCCGTGTATTTAATTAATAAACGAACCGTTCACAATGATTATATTGAAATAACAGCCGCTTCGGGTCATAGTTCTATTTGAAATGAAACATGAGTGTGTACCTGAGCTGACCGCATTTATGAAAATGGAGCGTATTTTCCACGAAGTTTACATAAACACAAAGACATACTTTACGACTTGTTTATTTTAGTTCAGAAAGCGCGATTATTATATTTGTTCCTATATAGGTACCAGGTATTTATGAAGGTATATATATATATACATATGTTTGTTAATTATATATAGACAAGTGATATTCTGACGTAATCCTTAATAAGTTACCTAAGATCTTTATTCCTTTTTGTAAAGTACGAAATGTGAAGCAACAAAAAGGCGAACTTTATGCTAAAAGCTCTCTCCTAGAAAAACTTAGGGGTAGTACACAATGTGACAAGGTACTTACATTTTGATATGTTCTTCCGCCATCTTGGTATCATTTCAACGTATACAATAAAAAGTAACGACACTAATGTAACTCCAGACCTGAAAACAAAATTTAATTTCATCAATAATTAATGTTTTATTATTATTATTATTTAATTTGTGTTGTATTTTAACGTATATTAGTTCCCAATTCGCTCAAACCAGAACGCAATTTGTTGCGTTATGGTTTAGCGTTGACTTATACACGCAAGTAATCGTGTTCAGTGCTACTAATAGAAGTATCAGCCCTACTGATATTTGAATCCGTAAATGTGTATGTTGGCTTGTCCTAGCTTCACATGGCAAAGGAGATAATAAGATAGATAGTTTATGAGTCGAAAATCACCCGAGTTAAAGGGAGCAGAACACGTTGAACTGATTTCGTTAGAATTTTTTACCAGAGTTTTTTTTTTACTTAAAATATATTTTATACATTAACCTTAGAAATATTTGAAGATTACAGAGAAATCATTTAGGGGCACAGTAAATAAATATTAATCATAGTGAATTAGGCAAACAAAAAAGTCTCAATAGGGAGACTGAAAAAATCAGTGGCAAATAACGCAAATAACCAAATGTACATTTAAATGTATGTATCAACTTTCATTTTTATCACGTTTTAGGAAAGACTATGGCACATGCATACATACATAGACTGAATAAACAGAAAATTGATCCTACACTGCACATAAAGAGTAATGGAAGTCTGACTACACACTGAATGCTTTGTCTGTAAGTTGTTTGTTTGTACTACAATCCGTTTATCGAACAATAAACTTTATATTAGATGGTGACGTAACATAATGCAGAGCGAACGTAAGCTGGGAACGACACTAATATTGCAGAATGTCGGTACTAGCAACGAATATTTCAAGTACTAATAAAACATAATATCTCTGTTGTGTTTCACGTGAAAGGACTTTGAAAGTTAACTAAATACAATATTGTTTTGACACAAAATTGCATAACAATTGAAATTGGAACGGAAATCCATCCATCAACCTTATAAAGTATAGTAATAGACGTAGGTCTTCCATAATGGGCACCAATCCAATTTATGTCTGGCCGTTCTGAATTTGTCATTGATCCTTAATCTTTCCTTAATCCTGAAACTTTCCTTAATCCTGAAACTTTCCTAAATCCTGAATCTTTCCTGAATCCTGAATCCCTCTCAAATCATCAAAACACCTTGCCGTTGCTAATGTGATCATTCTCTATGTTTTGTTACGTCATGAAACTATCACTAACTTCCAAATCGATAAAACATCTTTCAAGTAGATACATAGTTTTCATTACTTGCATCAACCAAGTTTCATATTATACCAAAAGATAAATTTTACGGCTAGTTGGTTATGAACATAAAAATTGTTGAATACCTTATGAAAATATTTCTAGAAACACATAATTCGGTAGCTGTTGCAAAACAAATTCTTTTTAACACATTAATGGAAAACGTAATATAAAAGTAAAGTAGTCACCAAAAAAAAAGATGTTAAAACAAACTTCAGTACCTACTGAATACCTACCTAAATGTGCGTATTGAATGCGTGTCAAAGTCCTTGGTAAATACTTTTATCGTTCAATAAACCCTTCCGAGAATGTTGCTCCTTCAATATGTAAGTCAAGTATACAGTGTTTGAAGTTTTATAGAAACACTAACTATAGTCTTGATAAAAATACATTTCGCTCGAGATTTGTAAAAGACATTCCAATCACAAGTTGAAGAGTTAGTAGTTTGTAATAGATTTTTTTCTTTGATTATATTATGTAGGTATTAGCAAAAATTAACTGTTGAATTATCTACATATATGCTACGAATACCCGTGTATGGTATTATGTTATATAGTGGACAAATATTAACATGCTTAACGGTTAACTCCACAAACTAATCAAAGAATCGTTATTTTAATACAATACTCTGTACTATTTTCATATAATACATATTATATACTTTATAGTTTATACAAATAATTTAACGAGATTAATAAATCTAAGAGGATTATGTACGTAATCGGCTTTACAGACGCATCACTTCATTTGACATGTATTTGGTACTCAAATGAAGGTCTCAGTGCAAACTACGTTGGAAAATTGTGACACTTGGCGTTCCACAAATTCGATATTCCAATGTCACAACCGGTTCTCGTTGGGGACGGCAATAAATTTTATGCCGACCTGACATTTTGTGCAAAGATCTGGGATAGATATGTGCGTGTCGAAAGGTACACTACGTAAGTTTGCGCGACAGGTGTCACTATTTAATTTCGAATTTTCCACGCGATTCATTTGAAGTTTTGGAAAAATTTGCATCACAAATGACAAGTATATATTTTAGTGCAAATATGAATAATAAATTAATTTTTCATTTATGTAAATTTTATAGAGCTAACCGTAATGGAATTTATAATAATATCTAGGGACAGTTCCACACACGGCTATCCGATTCCAAATTAGGCAATTGAATGCCTTTGTTATGTAACTGGACAGCTGATAAACATACATATATATATACATACGATATATTACTTATATAGATATTTCTATTACGACCAGACACAGAACAGACAAATGTGCTCATCACACAAATGTTTGTCCCGGATGGGAGTCGAACCCACGACCTCCGGTTTTGCAGTCAGGGTCTCTAACCACTCGACCACGAGGCCAGTCAGATAATTAATAAATAAATTCTGGGTTGATTTAGGGGTGTATCTACTTATTTTTGTTTTATTATTGATTTAATAGACCGGCGAAAAACATATCAGCGAAACTTATATCCGAAATGTAGTGCGTAAGTACATGTATGTAGGTCTATGACAGTCTATAATTTTTTACTGGTTAGTAATAGTAACTACTGAGCTAGAAGTCGAAGGTTGATTACCAAAATTATATCATATACATATATGTTAAAATTGCCCAAAAACTATTATATCATTGACAATGTAATTTCAACATTTGACTAATGCCTATCCTTTCACCATGCACGTACAAACCGTGACCGTGGTTCCGTAATTACATATTACCTCAGGTGTATTCCAAGCAATATGATATTATCGTGACTTCAACACGAGTAGTATACTCATTTCGTTAAGTTCAATTCGAAGGACCTAAGCATAAACCATGAAATATGGTTTATCTGTGGTGAACAATATGTTAACCACACTAACATAGAATACTACTCACACGCAAACAATAATACAAAACAAATAAAAAAAAGGAATATAGAGGAAATACAAGAAACAACAATCGTTGAAAAATAATTTTAAAAAATTAGGCAGATAGGCGGTTGCTAGAAATTCGGCTTTTATAAGAGTTGCGATTTTATAATCTCACATCTATAATGATAAAGATAGGGTACTGACGAAATACAGCAAATATGTAGTGACAGAAGTTGAGATTAAAATGAATATAAGGACAATTTATCACCACAATATAAGCTAAGAATAAAAATATATTACAAACACCCCTAAAATTAGGTAGTAGACGTTTCAATGTGTATATTAAATTAAAGTAAACTTTCAATGTTTATGGCAACTTTTCATATGTTTTACCTAAAGAGAGCATTCGAAACATAGATTTGTATTTACCGTTTATTTACATCATAACCTATATAAATTAATCTTTTTCTTCTAATATGTGTATTAGACAAAAACGTTACATTATTTCCCATTAAAGTCAAACACGTGAAGCGTGCGGTATATAATTAGTGACAGCCCAAAATTATTAAAACCCTTTCGATTTCCGGACTTTTAAATTCTCTATGAAAGCTAGATTAACAGATTTTAAGTTTAGATATATATACGTTTAGGAATATATACGTAAATAAGTATATATCTGTAACATTGACCAGTTTTGTGAAAACTTGGCCTTATAGTATGTCTGTAGAATATATATTGTGAAAACTGATATTGAGATAAAGAATAAGAATCAAGTAATCTGAATCAAATATATATAGATAAGAGATAAGATTTTACTCTTTCCATTATATCAGAAATATTGTGTAGTAACAAGTCCCTTTATCATTTGAGATTTGTGTCTCATTCGTGCTACAATACGAGACATTGTTTACTCGTATATCGATTTTCATAAAAATAATACTTAATTTGTTACTTTAATACAAGAACTATATTAAATATTACATTATTATTTGATACAAGAAAACAATGAAACTAGTAACACAAATATAATGTGTACACATAGGTACTATCATATCTGTAATCATAGGAATTTGTTTTGTTTGAAAATAACTCAAAACATAAACTAAATAGGAGCAAGTATGCACCTTGTTTTCTCGGTAAAAATGAATTAGAGGACTTTACAAGCATACAATATTGTGATGATTTGTAAAATAAGATTTCTGTTCAGAAATATAAATTGTTCGGTCAGTTTTTTAAAGCCCAATAAAACTTACATTTGTATTCCAACCGCGTGCCGCAGCAAGGCAATTGCAAACAACTTGATTCAATCAATAACCGTGAGGTCGACTGCTTTCTGGTAATACGAGACATTCTGCTTCAAGCTTTGTAAGTTAATCGAACTTTTGAGAACATCAAGTTGTATAGGTACAAGCAAACAATGAATAATCAATAATGCAGGTATTGTAATATAAACAAAAAACGAAATTGGCATACCAGGTAAATAAAGTTCATAAACTCTAGCTTACCATCTTTGAAATATTGATTGACCTATTGAGGTACAGTTCTGGAGTGCGCTTATATATAGAGCCCATTGATATTTAATGTCGGCATAGCTTGTATGTACACTATATAGGCTGCTATACTTAAGGGCTTTTTTCCAGTCACGCGGGTTTACGCCCGCAGGGCGTGTCAAATGCATCGTATTGTTTATTTTCATTACATTTATTCATTTGATTCAATTTATTCTTAACTGCATTTTATCTTATTTATAAATGTATTAAATTCACTTAATTATTTAAATTCATGACACATTAATGTTTAGTTTAGTTTATTGTTGCAACAATCTGTAATAATTATAATATAAAAAACTTAATTACACTTGTGGCAATGCGTACAACGCCATCTTTTGTCGAGTAGTGAAAGGTCGTCGCAAAATCGTGCAGTAATGGAAGATTTTCAAGGAAGCACGCAAGTATGTATAATCGAATACCTATCGGAATAAGAAATAACCTAATGGCTCAACAGTTTATTTTAACCTTAACTATCACCGTTTAACGATTACCTACTTTATGGTAGATTAACGCAACCAGCTACACGGTGTGCTAACAAACAAATTTAATTACTTGTGCAGTAAGCTAGTAATTATAGATAGTAAGCATTATGAGCGATACCCGTAAAGGACATTAATATAAAAATAAGATAATCATATATTTCTATTACTATCGTTGAAACCTAATTATTCATAATATGAAAATATGCAAAAGACATTATATATGGCATCGTACTATCATCTGTTTAAGGTCATTATTAATAGTACCGATTATTAACTAATATTTCGACAGGGCACAACGTGACCGAAAATCCTTCAATATATTTAGTCAACTTCCAGGAGACTCACTATGACATTTTTATTGTTTTTTTTTCTTTCAGCGCCACTGTTTAGACATGTACCTTATGCTGCAATTTCTATCTTGTAATTTGTATCGTGTGAATTATCTCAAAATATCATCACCGTTCAATCTGTTTTACACGAATTTGGTATTTATGCGGTTGATTTTAAGTATCAGTATTATATGCAGTTTAGGGCAATTAGTTCAAATAGGATATTGCTTAGCGTCCATCGAAGCTTAACCAAGACTTCTTATACGATTAGTATTGAATGAATAGCGGTATGCAACATAAACAATTTAATATTCTTGGTTACATTCTTTTAATGTAAGAAAAAGTTTTAATACGATATATACGTTTCTAAATAACACATCTAAATTCATAAATAAATAAATTACTTAAATTCGTTGGACAAAAATGGATCCAAAAAAAATTCGTAGAAGCATGTCAATATCACCATTTCGCATGTATGTCGGAATTCACCTCCAATAATTTTCCTTCATGTTTATTGCATCATTATGAGAAGATTGATGTTTCGCAGACGTTCCCACCGATTATGATTTCAACATAAAATCGCCTCAAGAGAATACGTATTAATAATACGAAGAGTTTCAAAATTGACGGGCTTAATGATGCTGCCTTTTTTGGAGTGCAAGATCCAAAAATAACGTGGACATTGACTTGAAGTGAAACAGTTGAAACGACCAAATTCCGTGTACTACCTTGATGTGATTTAAATATGAAATGTTATACATATTGTATTATAACGTAACATAACGCATGTAATCCCCTAAGGGGTAGGCAGAGGAGTGTAGTACACCCCCACATTTAACCAGTTACATTTAAGTCCCACAATAGAATAGGTGGTGAGCCTATTGCCATGCACCGGGCACACATCCAGACTACTAGAAATTCTAAATTTAAAAAATCCAGCAGTACCCAACCCGGAATTTGAACCCAGGACCTCCCGATCGGCAGTCGCGCTAGCAACCGCCTGACCAACGAGGCAGTCAATTGTATTGTATCATCTTTCGTGTAATTCGTTAATATATGTAGTGATACGTCGAGGTGAACTATACACACATTTTACGAAATTCTACCTGCAAAGGGATTTGTTGGGGCGGGGGCGGGACGAAGTCGTGGACAAAAGCTAGTTATCAATATAGTCATATAACGAGGCCACGCTTATTAGTATAAATATAAAACAACAAAATTACGAATGTTAAAATAGTTGACTATTAGATCGCAACGTGTGCATTTTAACAAGTATTTTTACTTGCTCCAAATACAGTTAGTAGCTAATTATAACCGAGTTCAAAATGTAAGATTTTTTAAATCTTTTACATATGTATATACACCACTAAGTATCAATCTCGAAAATAGAGATTTGAGTTTAGTTTTTAATTATGAATAATTGTCTGAAAGTTAATCTGTGTAGTTAATTATCAAACTTTTATTGACTTCCGTCTGCAATAACAATTACTCGCAGTTTCTTTTCTGGTATTTTTTTATATCTTCACTCCTAGGTACGGTTTTCCTATTTCGATGGGGAGATTTAAGGCTCCCGATTTTAATTTTAATTAAAATCGGTAAATTTTAATTTGAATAAAAAAATTAAAATCTATTTTTAAATCTCCCGAACTGGTTAGGTGTGGACTAGCAGACTTCACACGCGTTCGCAGAACATTATACTGAATACTAAGGTGTACGAACTAGCAGGTATGTAGTGTTCATCTAGTTAGGCCTTTCAAAAGCACTAACGTTTTAAATCGATCAAGGAAAATTATTATTTATCGAGCTAAATACGTTCGAGTACTTTAGTGTAATTGTTTGCGGGGAAAATATAATTTATGCGACACTGTCAATTCTAATAAACGTAATGAAATAAAACAACTTTTGGCTGTGAGCAAAATGGTAACAAAGCACAAAATCGTACCAAAATATTTTACTTTTGTACGGAACACTTTAGCTGTTTCTTTAATTTTACAATTCTTATCAGCACATTAATAATGATTCATCATAAACCACATTTTAATCTCATTATTTGCAACAGTTATCTCTGATGAATGCAGTTCGTTACCGATTAAGATTTAAGCTATATAATGGATTTTTTCGGTGGAAACAACCCTTGAGATAAATATTCTCTAAAAGTGGATACAAATATCTAATTCATCAAATAATACAAACACAATACAAATATAGAATTCTTCTTGGTCTTATTCTTGTCTTACGTCTGATCTGGCGCTGTATTTTTGTGTGTATTATAATGTATCCTTATCAGATCAATGCTACTCTTAATACAGAACTCCGTGAGCTATGATCGAAAAGATTTATTTTGTTATCCTATTTCAAGTTTTCTTTTTTATATAATACAAACACATAATGAACGTCATATATTTTTATAGAGATGTGTAGTACCTATGTAGGTATGTGGTGTTTGTAGTTGAGGCTTTATACATTATTTACTAATGTCTAGCTTAGTATGTTAGATAACACGAAATTCTCGTGCTGATTTTTCTGGGTAACAGTTTTCGTACAAAACACTTAAAAACCATGGGAGATACTTGACATATAAATTCACGGGAACCCTAAAAACTGAAGAGCAATTACCGATCACCACTGCTTATGCAAATCAAACCATCAGAGTATGAAAACTCTGACCATTCAAGTATAAAAAGGCCTCTGGCTTTGAAACGTTTTGTACGAAATTGTTTAATGTTTTTTCGTACAACGCTGATTGATTTTTTATACGCAGCATTTCCGTTACGTCTGTCAATTGGTTTAAGTTACTGCAGTTCAATGAATTCTACAGTTATTTTCTTTTTAAATCTGCTAACCCCTCGTTCTTAATAGAGGTGTTTTTCCGTAACTTTTAATAGAGGTGCATAGAATATCTGTTTGGTTTATAGCCTTGTATAAACAGAATTACCTCTTGTGGTGTATTTATGAAGCCACAAACATACCATTTTCCACTTTTATTTTGTGTCCAGCTATTTGTGAATCCCCTCGCACTGCTAACACAGTTTTCCTTGTAAACGTCATGTTTATATTTCGAACTATTTATAAACGAATACTTATAAAAGATGTTCGATTACTTTTAGTTATTTTTTTTTAATGCACATTTACATGTTAAGGTAAATGTTGAGCCTTTAGGCAATAAATAAAGCGAATTCACTGAAATATCCGACGCAATTATGTTTTATATGCCTAAAAGAAAATATAATTTAATAGAAGCAAAGTAATTATGTAACATATTATATGTGGCAAGTCAGCGTAAATATAAGCATGTAGGTACTGCAATCGGGGGACATCTACAAATTGATTAATTAATATTCACCGACCTCTTGGTATAGTAAAATACTATATGAATTTGAGATAATCTAGAAATAATTTGAGAGTGGCAATCATTCTATTTCGCCTACAAGGTTGCAACCTTAACGCGTTACACGTTACAACCTTATTTAGATCACGTAAGTTTTACGTACAAAATATTTTCTTTATTAATAAAAGTTACGTTATATTATTCGTGTACACAACAAACAAGACATTTATAGCTCTACTAAATGCTAAGCGTCAAATACTAAATACTAATTTTATACAGCTAGCGTCTAGCTTTGTATAATACAATTGTAGTTGTGATTTGAGCAAACATAATGTATAGCCACAAACATAAGTTTCCTCGCTGATTAAATGACAACGATATAGTGGTATTAGAATGACAATTCATATTGACATAGTGATGTTCATAGTGCAATAAAGCGCATAATTATTGTTATGTTTGAATATGGTCTGCCTCGTTGGTTGGGCGGTTGCTAGCGCGACTGCCGATCGGGAGGTCCTGGGTTCAAATCCCGGGTTGGGTACTG
>DWDX01004742.1:0-11302 GCA_018245675.1 Agara michaeli | reverse complement strand
GTGTATTACTTTTCTCTTTGGATTATAGTCTACAGATAACGGTAAAGTGGTTTTGTCAAATAGAAATAGAAATCAACAACAAATGAGAAGCTTCTACTAACTTTTACGACTTTACTTACACATTTCTGATAAAAATGTAACTGTAAAGTTTATTACTGTTAGTTCCAAAGGTTCTAGTTAGTTCTAACGTAGAAAGAAATAAGTAGGATGGCATTGGTTTTATGTATTGGTATTTTTAAATTAAATAAATTTTTTGTATACAACTTGGATGGCACCGAAATCGAATATAAGAATTGAAAAAGCAAGTGTAAAAATGAAAAACGTCTTTAAAGTAATTAACAATATAGAAACACATTTGATTACATGGGGCAATCCGTTTGATTGTAAAGGACAAGATGTAATTTTATGCATTACGGGTAACCCGGGTGTTACCGATTTTTATATAGAATTTGGTGCAGAGTTACACGAACAAACATCCCTACCAGTTTGTGTTATTGGTGAGTTCTTTTGCTTGACATTACATTTTTTTTTAATTTTTACTTCCTTATTTTAAGTTATATAATGTAGTCTTATGATTAGTTCTTTATATTCATTAAATCTTAATGGTTTTGACTATTACAGGTCATGCAGGTCACGATGAAGTTCCAGACCGAAACCTCAATATATTAAAAGGCCAGGAACATTTGTTTAATCTCAAAGGCCAAGTGGAACATAAATTGGACCTCATCAAAAACCACATCGATAAGGAAAGTCAAGTTCATATTATAGGACACTCTATTGGAGCATGGATGATTATAGAGTTGATGAATAAATACGATTCCTTACAAGAGAAAATTTTGACCACTAATTTATTGTTTCCTACGTTGCAAAAAATGAAAGATTCCAAAAATGGTATATTCTTAAATAACTTTGTAAGACCATTACATTCTATTGTTCTCTTTTTTGTATATTTATTGCCATTGTTTCCAGATTTTCTATATAAGTTTTTAATTACGTGTTATCTTAAGTTTCATTCATTTCCATCAAATTATTTTGTACGAATACAAAAATTTCTCAAACCTGAAATAGTAGAAAAAGTGCTTTTCTTAGCATATGATGAAATGGATACTGTTGACGAATTAAACACTGAAGGAATTAACAAGTTGAGTGTTCACACCAATGTTATATACAGCAAGAGAGATAACTGGGCACCTGTGAAATACATGGGAGATTTAAAAACCACAAGACCTTCACTTGAAATGAAGCAAGTGGATATTAGTCATGCTTTCGTACTGAAATCATCAAAAAGAGTTGCAGATATGGTATTAGAATACATAAAATCAATTAAAACATCAACTGAAGAAAAATAAATATCAAGTATTTAAAGGCTTGAAGTTTAATGATTGATTAGATTACCCATTTGGGAAATATTCACCATGCTAGCCTGCTTTGCACTCGAGGTCTGGGGTATGTCTATGAGGACACAGTATTCAAAACTTAGGCGATCGTAGTGCCAGATTGTGGTATTTAAATTAAAATGTTTAAGCAGCTTTTATAGCTTATTATTTATTGGAAACTTGTAGTATCTATAGCGGTAATGGGTAATTTGCTAGGAGTAAGATATACCTTTTAATTACATATAAAATAGTGGATTGTTAATGTATTTCATTAAATAATTCTATTAAATAGCTGCTTTTAAATATCCCCCAAGAAAAATGAGTTATTTTGTTTTGAGATCAAGGGTCCTACCTCGACCAAATACATCAAATACCAGCTGATGGCGGGAGTCAAGGGTCTCTGAAATCGGCATGTGTGTATGAAGAGTGATGAATATGGAAACATGAAAAGTTGTGTAAGGATATAGATATTACACACTGTGCTTTCTGCCTCTTCCATTAGGAACCTGTCGTGTTGGTGTAATAACAATAATATGTATGATGTTTTTGTGGTGACTTTTGGCTCTTGGAGAAAAGTATTGGAACGGTTTGAAACTCTCATTACCTTGTCATCACATGGTATTGCACCATCCAATGTTTAAGATCCTGAAAATCGCGTTATTGGATTAATGTCTGTTGCAGTGTACAAAAATAAATACATTGATTCATCTTTTTATTTCACATTTATTAGTTCTCTTTTGTGACTCATCTTAATTATTGTTTTAACATTAAAAAGCAATTTTTAAACGTTTAATTAAATAAAAATAAAATATATTGTAATTAACTATGCATGATGTATTTTGTATAATACAATTTATTCAAGAATATTGTCACTTAATAATAAAAAATTCGACTATATTTCTGTAATGCAGATTTAATTTAATATTCTTCTTGTTTATCTAGTTCCTAGATGATCCAAAATTAAATATTTAACTGACAGTCATATTCAGTTAAATTTACCATAAACAAAAGCTATGTATTTTTAAATAAACACATTAAATTTTGCATGAGGCTGCACTATATATGGCGAAAACAGTAGAGATTCTTTTATTTTAGTAATAATCTAATATGAAATAAATATTAGTATGACTTTTATATATATGTTTTTTTAAATAGCTACAAACATACACATCACTAAATTGTGACATGTCAAGAACTATATGTATACTCTGAATACCAATATTTTATAAAAGTGAAATATGAAATAAAAAAGAGTATAATATGTAAAATGATTTATAATTTTTTGCTGGAAGTAAACACTATTTGAGTATACTATGGCTATTGCTAGTGTATATCAGTAACAGGTGCGAGTGTTTCAAGTAGAAAAACAGATTGGTTACGGTAAGTTAAGCAGATGGTATGATAATTTTATAACATGTGTTAATACCATATCAATTTTTACCAATTTTATATATTTTCGAGGAGCAGAATTTGGAAAATGTATTTAATAATTAGTGCTTACATATAGATCATCTTAAACTATGAGTAATTTTGTATCAATAAAAATGTATGGAATACATTAATACAGCAACTAGAACTCATTGTTTATGCAAATATTAATTTTCAGACACCACCGTATGGTATCCTTACATTATGGTAACAGATTTATCCTATAAGATCATAATAAAATTATAATATTATCTATTTAACAATACATGTTTAGAATAATAAAATGTGAATAGAAATTTGGAAATAAATCTTTGTAAAATTGATATCAGCGCAAGTGTGCGTTCAATAAGAATAAAATGGTGTATAACGTAACATAGGAACCAACAAGATATAATTCTCATTATGTTACAGGAATATATGGTCACCTTAAGTATTTTACAGCTAAAATTAAGATAGTCTATAATATATTTTATTTAAAATGCAATCATCGATACACATCAACGCACAACCTCCATATTTCAGAGATAAAGTACTTACAATATCATAAAAAACATTCACATTATCATACTGTGACATACAAATTTTTTAATAATAAATCGAATATTATACATTTATAATTTTGAAATCTTAGAACTAAAGGGATACAAAAATTCGCTCTAATAATACTCGTACATCAAAAGAGGACAACACATATATCTCACACAACACCAATGAAATCCTGCCACACGCGAAGCACGACATGCTCACAGCCTCTACCGCCGTCGATTCAGCACGTTGTCTCCAGCAGAGGATCTGCAATTTTCTTCACGTTTTCGATTTCAAACGACGTGCAAACAACTTTCTGCGAGGAGGATTTGCTCAAGCGTCGCGGCCGATCCTCGTCGTCGGAATGTGCGCGAACCGGCGTGTACGGCAACAGGCGCCGCGGCGACGGGCGCGCGGGCCGGGGCGAGCGCGGCGAATGCGTTTCACACGTGCACTGCATTCCCACTGCACTACGCGACTTCGCCCGCGCAACCGACTCCGCGGGACTTCTCGGTCTCCAACATTCACAACTAGAATTTCCGCAAGAATCACATACCACTGCAGATTTCCTTTCCAGTTTCCCGCGACGATAGGGCTTCGGTTCGGTGTCGGTGACATCGTCTCTCGAGTTGTCCACCGTAGAACGAAGAGAGTTCATAACCCAAGGGTCGGCGCTGCGGGGGGAGTCGAGCGAGGCGCGTGGCATTGGTAGCCTTCGCCTGGAGGGAAAGTCGAGGTCGGCCTCGCTCATTTTCCGCCAAGGGTCACCGTGCACGGTGAGGGCAGAAACGCGTGCGTGCATCGCTGCGTCTGGCGAGGACCGCTCACTGCGTACGGCACGCAACGGCGCGGGGCTGGCCAGGCGAGCGGGCGACGGCGCAGGCGAAGGCGCGAGGGACAGAGCGGGAGAAGGCGCTGCAGAAGCGCGCGGCCGTTCCGAATGAGAACGCGCGCGTGGCGTTAGAGAACGGCTCGACGGTGTGACGTCGCTCAGTGATCGAAGATGAATCCTACGACGTACTCCGATAGGCGAGTCGGCGTCTGTCACATTGATGCTTATGTTATGTATGATGGGCTTAGGACTCCGCGAGTCGTTGGACCCGATTTCGTTATTGTCTACAGTTTTA
Source organism: Agara michaeli (assembly GCA_018245675.1). Taxonomy (NCBI): domain Eukaryota; kingdom Metazoa; phylum Arthropoda; class Insecta; order Lepidoptera; family Hesperiidae; genus Agara; species Agara michaeli. Next base: position 6,846 of record DWDX01004742.1, on the reverse strand, counting down.
TCATAATTGTGCAGGCTCGATGAGCCGTTGAGGTTCGCATTATTTTTTATGGGGCCGGCCCGGCTAGGTCCGGCCCCCGCTTGCTAGAGCAACTTTTCAGTTGCGGAACTCGAAGTACCGGAACTCAATGTCGAAGCAGGATTTTGTTCTTCACCTGAAATTTGTAAAATATTTGTAAAATTTCAGACGAACGTTTTTTGGATGTAAATAAAGTGTCAATTTCTTTGGCACCAAGGATTTCCACGAGTTGTACTAAATGCCATAAAATAAGTGTAAACTATATTTATAACAGTCTAAAATATTTGATGACAATTAGAGCAATTAAAAAAATAACTAATAGAACTGTGGAAACTTAATGGTCGTAAAATTATTCGTATTATGTAGGTAGGTACTACATACACATAGTATACTGAGTGTTACTAATAAAAAGAAAACAAATAAGAAATTTACCACTACTGGTCAACTATCCGAGTGTCGCTTAGCTTTATCGATCGCTAGCTATGTATAAAACATTTTTCCAAACAGACATTTCAAAAATTTCCTACCTACTCCTACCCCTTAGGGGATTACAGGCGTGATGTTACGTTACATTTCAAAAATTGCTTCTGTTTCATATGTAGTAATTTCCGCTCCGTATGTCAGATACGAGAAGCATAACAATACAGTGAACGTTATTATTACATGTTTTGTCTGGGCCGTATCTAAATGGCAAAATTTGTAATCCATATTTATATTATAAAAGAGAAAGTGTTTGTCCTTCTGTCACGTCAAAACGGAGCAACGGATCGATGTGATTTTTGGTATGGAGATAGTTGAAGTGCTGGACAATGACATAGGCTACTTTTATAGCTGAAAAATAACTCAGTTTCAAAGAAAAAACGTTTTAAAAACATAGCAATAATCCGCGGATAACAGGGAATTATTATATAAATATGTAGTTAATAATCTTGTTTACCTTGAGCTAACTGGCCAGTGGCCGGCAGTCTTTGTCAGTTGAGCAGTTCCACTGAAACAAAACGCTTCAGTCTTTCTAAGTATTGGTTGAAAAGTTCCACATCATTGTGACCGGCGCCCTGGAAAGAGAAAACCTTTTTAATGCAATCATTTTTTATTATATTAACATCATCTAAAATCCTGTGACCATAATCATAATACTGTTGTGGCACAATAGAAAACTAGCGTTTGATAATAAGCTCACTGATGCATAACGTAGGTGTATTCATACATTACCTAAGCAATGTAGGTATGTGTGAGTGAATATTCAAAGGAAATCATGTTATGTTGACAATGCGTGGGCACAGTTTACGAACTTCGCGATGATAACGAATTCAACACATTCAATTATGTATTTAAAAATCATGAATATGATGCCGATTCAATTCAAAGTTAAGGTGCGTCATTTCTAATTCATACATTTACATAATTATTGTCTTACATTGCCTATAAAAAACTCTAGTAAACCACGCATGCGACGATCACGCACAAAAGTAGCTGTAAAGCAATTAAAGGAAAAACTTTACATTTGAATCCAGTTTACATTTAGATACATTTAATTTTAAATATCCCTTTACTAAACGGATGTAATGAGGTTCATCACAATGGAATAACAAATAACTTATTCTAAAATTATATCGTACATTTTGTATTTCACGCATGACGGTACTCACGACTTCTGCGCTTATAGCCGATAATTTCCAAGACACTTCTATGGTTGTGGCAGGTGATCGTTAAATACAGAGTATTAATAACAATGTCGCAATCGCACAACCGGTACACATAAAACAAAACACCAGTAGCTCACTGATGAGTTAACCTGCCTGAAAGTTGTCGTTAGTGTGACAGGTCCATGAGCTTGTGAGAACCTTACCAAGGCGCTCAGAGTGCTGTCGTCGCTTACGACACACCGGTGCCGACATGAGATCGTGGGTCTTTCTCCACCTCGCTCTTAAGCCCATGCTGTTCATAGCGAAAGTGTAAAGAGTTATGTACCTACAATTTTTTACAATCTCGATTGCAAAACATAGTTCTCATCACGCCACTTGTTATAGTAACAACTGTTGCTAATTGAAAAAGAAATGCTTCATTACTTAACACTTGTAACATACTGATACACAGGTGCAACTTGTAATTACGAATTGCAAAAAAACTGCTATTTTGCAAGCAACAATATTACATGTGCCTAACAACCTCTTAGTTAAACTGTTAAAAAATTATTTAGACCCCATTATATTTTTAAAATAAATTGTTAAGATCCTTTTAACTCAAAAATATATCCACCTGTAATAAATCTTTCATCAAATATATTTAACAATAATTGAAATAATTAAAATATAATATATGACATAGTTACCTCCACCCATAAAGGTTCTACGGCGCGAGGACAACGCTCATATATAGCCAGTCCATGGGAAAAATCTATTACCTCATCTTCAGTTCCATGAATTACCAGAACTGGGGAGGTAACTTTCGGTATTTTGTCAATACTGTAATCATAAACAACACATTGCCGATTATGGACATAAATGAAATATTAAGATTAAAATCTATGGAAACTTAAGGAGCACTTTTAACTTAACTTAACGTTGAAAACCTAGTAATGATAAATATATAATCTTGTCATAGTTATGATTGGCCCTAAAATTTAAACAAATATATTTCTTGAATTAAAAATGAGCACAAAGATAAAGGCACATTTCATTTTATTTTTGCTCTTTGTTCAAAATATCTCTAGGCAAGATTAACTATTTCACTCAAAGCACTGCATTTCAATTATGATTAAGTTTGCAGAAAGACTGTTATCTTGAGCTAATTTTAGTTTAAATTTGTATCTCAAAGATAATATATTGTTTTAATTGATGACGAAAACATTGCAGAGCATCAATAATGTCATTACTATATCAAGAACACCTATTCAAATAAGACTTTGGATGTAAAGTTCATAACAATGTTATTATACAGCTATCAATAAGTCACTTCAAGAGACCATTAAATAGATACAATACATGAAACACGTGTAAATAAAATTAATATATATCATTATTAAATTTTTTAGATTATTAGAATTTATATCTATATGTAAATGATTTATGTTGATATATTTTATATTTTCACTAGTTCCAGTCAGAAATGGGTCAGCCTTTTGTTGTGTAATTAACCATGGTCCATACTCAAGAACCAAGCTGTCACATATGCTGTTTGGTGGGGACAAGGGTTTAAAATCAACCGAGCCCTAGAGTAATTTGTTTCTACTAGAAATCCATCTGTGTGTACAATAATGACAATTTACAGTAGTAAATCGGAACTTTTCAGACAGCAAAGGATGCATATAGCCTAAAGCCAAAAAGTTAACAATGATTGTATTAACCATGTCAGAGCTGTGTGATGGAATATACTGTCAACCGTCTCCAATAGTATGTAGAACCACTGACCAATTGTGGAACATATAAAGGTGACAGCAAACATCCATGTATCAAAGTAAAGCATATATGTGTGTATTAGAAACAGATTTCGTATGTTATATTTTATGCAAATTGTGAACATATTACATAATAATAGCTTGTTTACATTATTGATTAAATAATATACTTTTCCCAAGAAATGTGAAGAAATTAGATTGAACTGTAGCTTCTAGGATAGAATTTAATTATATATCATATTTAACCTTTAGAAACATCAACTTAAGGTTACATAATTTATGAGTATAGGTGAGCAGTCAAGAAAATCGTCAAGTATGATCAAAACTCTTTCAGACAATGTTTTAATAGAGATCTGAAGCTATACGTAGAAATCTAGTCCCTTATGTGGATTTTAATACCAACAACCATGCCTTTAGCAGAGCCCAAATAAAGTCCTATATTTGTGATTAAATAAAGTACCATGTAGGCAGTTGAAATCTGTTAAAACTGGATTACCAATAGGAAAGTCTAAGTGCCCAATTTTTATTTATATTGTCATAAAGTTTAGGCTGTACTTATAACTCATAAATACTGCTTTGTCAAAGCTGTCACCTATTTTGTCCATTCTCATATCAATACCATGTAGGATGTAGGAAGTCAAAGTTCAACATGAACAATGACTCACTACTCAAACAGTTGAATGGTTGTATACAATTGCACAGGTGATTGACTGCTTGATGTTTATTATGTTGTTTAAAGATTAGCTTGTTGTGAGCAGAGCAGTTGGTATTCCTAATTAAAACTGTCTGGAGTAGCTCATCAAATATTCCATTGTTAATAGAGAAAAATTGTAATGACCACCATAGATAACATTTAAAATGACTAATAATGCTTACCTTGGAAAAGCATCAAAGAACCATGTTCTCTTGGTATTAGGGAATGCCACACGCATGCCAGACATGAGCGGCGAGTGAAGAACGACAGCACCCACTTCATATCGAGCCGCTAAGTCCACTGTTGGCACCGTTCCTATGCTTTGACCGTACAGGATTATGTTCTCAGGACTGATGCCATAACGAGTCCGCAATGCCTGCCAGGCCGCATCAATGTCTGCATATAGATTCTTCTCCGAGGGTTTCCCACCACTGACACCATAGCCAGAATAGTCATAACTGAATATATTACAGTTTATTCTAGTACCTAAACCTAAATAGAAACTACTCATTTGTCCGAGATCTACAGCATTTCCATGCGAGAACAATATAGTAAATCGAGCATTAGGGCTGCAGCGCACAAAGAGACAAGCTATCCTGTTGCCTCTTGCAGTTCTAGAGTAGAAACCTTCTACATTCTCCTTCTCGCGTTCCGAATATTGCCATTCTGCCCTCTCGGTCAGGGTTAAGGAAAATTTTGAACCAGTCTCATCAGGTGTGAATGCATACGTAGGTTCCGGAGGCAAAAATGCAAGCTTCGCCGCGATTTTACCTGGGCATGGCGGACAACAGAATAAGCAACAGAGTTCACTGAAACTTAACCCGTTCATGATGGAATTCTATTAAAATTCACAAAATTCGACTATTCAATCACTATCCATGAGAAATTTCAGTTCACAAATAATTACAGGACATAGCGAAAATAAAAGAAATTTCACAGTTTCACTAAATTTGACAGTAAGACAACATTCATTTCAGCCATTTTTTAAACTTTTGTTTTTATTACTAGTCCTGGAGGTGAGGCTTTGCAGCCTTTGCTAAATAACATAATATATTCTTAACTGTTACATATACGAGTAAGCAAAGGTAACTCCTAGTATCCCATGGACATTAATTTTTTAATAATAAATTTTATTTTTATTTGCGTCGACTTCGCAAATTTATTTTACCTACTGTTGGCTTACGATTGTAAAAGCATTAATACTGCCATTACAATTTCGTTTAATAACATAAACATACAAAATTAAGATATTCCTTATCACTTACTCCACAAGCGTACATATTTAATTAGATGTCCTAAATCAGGTATTTTAACAAAAACAAAGCATTTAAGAATTGTTAAATTAGAACAGGATACCACAGACGAAATGGTAATATAGAATTCGTTAAGGTAGTTAATTTAAAGTAGGTTACTTACATTAAATTATTACATTTTACTATAACTACCTTTTGCTTTAACTGTAGTTTTCTTCTGACCTACTGTTGGATAAGGTTTTTTTCCTGGAGTAATACTTCACCACGCTGCTCCAGTTGGTGGAAATTCCAATTAGTGGCCAACCTGTCTTATTTTTAAACCGCCTTTTAGGCGTCCATCAAGGTTTAATGATGTTACCTGACGATAACAATCGTGTCCGGCTGCTTAACGTGCATTTTGCAGTACACAAACGGTTGCAAAAATTTGCCTTTAGCGGTCACTCATTCAAATGCTTATCGGACATATGTTCGATAAGTACTGTTGCTTTTACTTACATTGCAACTTTTCTATTATTTATCTAAGAGCTTGCGCAGTCGAGGAGCTTTTATCTAGGAAACCTGGAAAAAATATCTATGCGGAGACAGGGAAATTTTGTTAACGAAAGACGACCGTAATGTTGCTAGATACCCGCTTAAGTGTGTTGCGCTGTCAATGGCCGCAGAACTTTGTAGGGCTTTACTCACTGAGTAGCTTGGTACTTTTAGTCTCTTGTGTGTTATGCAAAAAAGTTATTTATATTGTAAGCAAAAAGCAAGCCAAAGATTTATCTGTCTGCGCGGACCATAATAGGCAAGTAGGTAGAACATCTATGTGGAGGTGGTAAATCATGTGTACAGTTCGCTTGCAGTTGTTATTACAATTTGTGTTTGAAAGGTGTGGATGCCGGTACACGTGTTGGTATGCTAGAGGCTACCCTCTCAGCCCTCGAGAGTAGCAACGCATCTGTGACCGAACTTTAAGAAAGCGGATATTAACAATTACTAATAGCACTTATGCTAACAAGTAGGTACTAACTGGTCTAATATTATTAACAGTCTCATTCCTGCAGTCCTGTTATTAATGAATACTCACCAACGAATTATTATACTAATTACAGTTTTACACCTCTATTAGAGGATGGTTGCAGATGTCTATTGGCGTCACTTGTGAATGTCTGCTCATTTGCTACGCTATTCTCATAGAAAAAATACATACATGTTTAAATGTTAACAGTCTAATCCAAAGTTTAACATTCACTTGTTACTGATATATTTACAAATGTGGTTAACTGCATAAATGAATCATTAATTAAACAATTGGTCAGAGCGCTACCTTCACTTTTTTTCTTTGGCACAAATTCTTTCTTTGTAAATTTAAAAGTTTTTTTTAAATATTAATTACATTCATTGCGTGAAAATAAGCTCTTTTGCAATGTATGATCTAAGTATAAACTAAAATTTACGAGTTTGAACTTTCTGCTTCCCTTTGCAATTTTTAAAAAATG
>DWDX01004741.1:0-11303 GCA_018245675.1 Agara michaeli | reverse complement strand
CAAATTTCATACTCCTCCGTCCGCGCAATTTTCGTAAAAAGGGATCCAAAGTTTTTGCTTCACGTATTAATATATAGGTAACTTACAATTGAATGAAATAATTTGAATTTAGAATGCTAACGCATTATACAGCATGGGACGTATCTATACTTCCCATTAAGCGGCATCGCAGCCAAACTTTAGTCTGTCAGTATTCGTGCATCACGCAAATGTTGTTCTGGATGGTAATCGAATCTACGAGCTCCGGTTTAGTGGACAAGGTACCGAGAACCACTCTACCGAGAGGCTAGTGAGGGAGCGTCAAGTAGGGATAGCGTTAGTTGCGAGCCTATGAAGATATTACATTTGAAAAAGATCCCTAGTATGTATTTGAATTTGTAGGGCCAGTCGAACAATAAAACGGATTAGAAAAAAAATTAAGATATTACTTATTCAATATAGCAGATATTAATAATAGTAGTAAAAGCAGCAATAGACATAATAAATACACAGTGCTAATGTGTTCTTGTTCCTTATTTTTTTTAAAACAGACAGTCCTTGTCAAAGTTATCAGTTAACATCGATGTAGCTACGTTATTGGTACAGCGGTTAGCCAATCAATCGGTCTATAGCAGGACGTGGTCGCTTGTCCGGGTAACAATTAGCGCAAGTGGCTCGGGCCAATTCGTTCAATTCGGCCCGCTCCCAATTGAGACCACAGATTGATGAGTGCAACATCTACTGGAATTAATTGCTGCTTTGAACAAGGGAAAAACGAATTCTAATGTGACTCTTCTTTGACGCATCCTCCGTTTACCCGAAGGTCGTGTTTGAGCAAGAAAATTTCACTTGTTTTTGAATAACTGGACTGTTCATATCAGAGGTTTCATTAGAGTTTTTTGTTAATAAGAGTTTTAGTCAATAATTGGTAATAGGATTGCAGGAATAGGACTTTTAGTGATATTAGTATTCGATCGGACTTATTATTTCTACGTAAGTTCGTTTTGAACACCGCACAAGGACTAACAGTAAGTGCATTGCAAAGATTACGAAATTGAATACGGATTTATAATTTCCATATCCTTCAAGGGCTATTAAGGTCAAAATTGCAGACGAGTACCGGCGGAAGTTATATCGAATTCGACGTCGGTAGGAAGCGATCACTTGAAGTATCGCTCGTTAGTTACTTCCTTCGTGTGTGTCGAATTACAACCTCGTAATAAACGGACAATAATAGTAAAACTTCCCCCGGAAATTCGATCGCAATCTTTATATTTCTCATCATTACGTTTCAATTCCACAACTGCACTGCACTTCCACTACTACTTGAAAGGTTCAAACGGGTAGTTTAAGAAAATTATAACGTAATATCACGCCTGTAATCCCCTAAGGGGTAGGCAGAGGAGTGTAATACACCCCCGCATTTCACCACTTACGTTTAAGTCCCACAATGGAAAAGGTGGTGAGCCTATTGTCACGCACCGGGCGCACATCCAGACTCTGAGCCACTACTAGAAATTCTAAAGTAGAAAAATCCAATAGTACCCTACCCGGGATTTGAATCCAGGACCTCCCGATCGACAGTCGCGCTAGGAACCGCCCGATCAACGAGGCAGTCAAGTCAAGTCAAGTCAATAATAATAATATCTTCATCCCATTCGATCCTAAACTATGCAGAGTCTGTACTATGGCGAGCGGCGGTGTTTCGATTCCAGACAAATTGTAGTTGACGCTAACGCGATCGAGTACGTAAGAAAACTCGCACTAGGCACACAGACGTGCACGGCTCGACAAACGAGCCGTGATACTTCAATAGTGTTTTAAGTATCCAATTTGCACGTTGACCAACGATCGCAGTGTTTACACGCTAATCTCAGTGAAAACAGTGGAATTGCCCAAAACTGGCCATTGCTGAGCGCGCCGGATGTGTCAAGTTAGACGCCGGCCCACGTTGCGCGATTCGCGCTCGGCAAACATACTTAAAGAAAGGCATACACACGGACGAATATTGCGGATGGTTACGCGGCGATAAATGAAAACATGGAGCAAAATTTATATTTTTTATAATAACGTGTTATTGACCGAACACCGTACTGTGAGTTACGTCCTTTACTTTATACTTTATGTCTCCTATCATTAGAATTAGAATTATCTTGTAATTCCTGATCTATCATCATGTACAGAATTTTATTACAAAATCTATGCTGAGGACCATGATTAGGTACTGAATATCTGTCATGATCAAACCTTTTATTAAAATAAATTTAATTGAAATATTGTACAATCTTGCTCCAAAAAATTTGCTTTAATGCTATGCTATTATATTACTGATTATTTTTTATTACATAGAGTTCCTAAATGAGTTATACAAAGCCATTCGTGACATGAGTGTACTAGTGGATTTACATTGATACGTTAATGACATGCTAATTATACAAGAAGCTTTGAAAATTGCCTAAATGTCAATTATAACCGGAAATACCATGTTAGAAGTGCTATGCCACCTTGCGCCACGCGACCTAATTTACATCTGACAAACATAGTAAATGTGTACCGTGTACACACGAGAAGAAAAAATGGACGCACACGCTGAGCGCTAAATCTCTATTAGAATAGCTTTTTGAATATATACAGGTTAAAGCTTGTAATCCCAAGCATTGCGTTCGATAAAATGATTCTAGGCGATATTTTACTAAATGACCATGTCACATTAACAATGATTTAAAAAGCAAAATGCTATAACATGTCGAAAAACAATCCAATACAATTATGTACCGTCATCACAAAAAGTGGATCATTTATTCGAATATAAATTGCGTACACCAACATAGGAAATTGTCTCCGTAACTGTCCACAAAAACGTAATCAAGGCTAAAACAGTTGTCAATGCCGCGGTGGTGTAACAGAGGAATCGAAATCACACCCACGTCCAGCCCACGGCGTCGCATATCAAGCCCACATTATTGATTTAATAACCGCAGCCAATGTTATTCCCTAGGTACAAGCGGCGGTGGACGAAACGTGGGTAGAAGGAAATTTGGAAGTGTTGCCGAACTCATTAACTTAACTTTTAAACGTAATTAAACAGTGGTGTTCCCTTATTGTTCTATAAAATTTAATGAGTTTTTTTTTTTATTTTGTCACGTGCACTTTTGTCGCCAGCCAGTTCTACTACTATACTTACTGAATTATTGATCCTCAAAGCTTAATATTTCTACGGGTGAAATGTTTCAACTTCAAGCATAAGTTCCATAATGGTTTATACATAAGTGTCTGCATTGAATTAAATAAATATAATATTTAACTCAAGAAGTAAGAAATATTATTTCAAAAAGCCTTCAAGATCAGCAACGCAATTTCTTTTTGCAAAATATCTAATGGACGGAGATTTCAAACTCGCTTTTAATACGCTGTTGCACATTCAATGTTGACGTCACACACTCAAGCAGTACTTGTCACCCTTGGAAAAACAGGGCCGAGTAGACAGTGCATTCAAATAAATAGCTTAGTTTACTTTTAGGTATTATGTCAACACTCGATAATACCGTACACAAACTCTGAACAACTCATTAAACGAACAGCAAAACAGCTGGAACTAGATAGAAGAATACGCGTGGGCATGATAATATAAGTATAACAACGCCGGAATTATACCAAAATATTATTTTACGCTAAAAGTACTTATGGATTACGTTTATAATACACGAATGTATTAATGAAACTGCGGTGAAAATGTTACAAAAACTATCATAGTTATCTAGACCAAAGAGTGATATGAGGAACAATAGTATACAAAGAAGTACCATAAGGAACAATACTGTACAATACTACAAGGAACAATATTGTACAAAACAACGATATTATAAGAATAATTCAGCATAAAATATTGATGGAGATAAAAGTTACGATTCGAAGATCAAACATAAGAGATAACTAACGATGTCACAAAATTGTACTGACAAAATTATTTCCATTGGGAATCGGAAAAGACAGCTTCAATTAATAGTAACTGAACTGACAAAAGATGGTTTCAACATATTAACAAACAATTGTTCGAGACGAGAGAAACGTTCAAAAAATTCACAGCATAGATGCGCGTGCGCACGACCCGCTAAAGCCACAGATGGTCGGGTACAGCACGAATTTGTAGCGTCGTGTGTCGAGCGTGCGAACATCTGTGGACGCGAGAGAGCTATTGATCTCGCTACGGAACAAATAGATTGTAACGAGAATACGATGGGAACTCCACGAGAGCTGGTAACAGATATTTACATTCCAATGTTGGTATTGACTTGACAATTAAATGAATATCAGAGATTGTTACGATGCTAAACGGTCCAAAAAGATTTTTTATCTGAAAAGCGCAGCAAACGGGCAAGCGTCGATCGCAAATGGCCGCCTCCGTCAGTGGAAGTCTAAAACTAGCTTCTAATAGGACGACTTAATAAGAATTAGTTGGTTAACATTCATCAGTAACAGAACTGTAGGAATTTAGCTGTTTGTATGATGAATTCAAATTGAATCTGTTAATATAAGTGCAGTTAGCTTTCGTTAGTATTTGCTTATTAGAGGTCGGTCACAGATGGGTTGCTAATCTGAAGGACCGAGGTGGTCGTCTACGATGAAAACGTAGACCGGCATCCACGCCCTAACACTTATTACTAACTGAATTAACACTAACAGTTCCATTCTTATACCCCTAGTAGAGGTCGGTTTATACCCCTAGTAGAGGTCGGTTGTGGACGTGCATGGGCGGCAACGGCCATTAGTGACTGCTGCCAGCTCTTTTGATGCTCTTTTTACCTTAAAAAAGCATCTCAGCACTATTCTTATACCTTCACATCTGTACTTCTTGGCAACTAAAATAATTTAATGTTACATACTCAATATTATTGTTCCATATTTCCACAGTTCAAAGAATCTCTTATCATTTATCAGTAAGTTGATATAATGTTCGAGTAACAAGTTGCATAACATCAGCCATGGCGGAGATCAATGGTGCAGCTCCGGAACGCACCCTCGGGAGGGTTCAGACAAAAGGTTAAGATAGATAACGGTCCAATAAAGATAACTACGCCGATAGGACGCGAACATGCAAATAAATAGTGATGGGGTTCGGTAATTGAGCTGTTAGTCGATTTAATTAGTCTCGTTAATTTATTTAATAGACTGGCTTCTCGGTATAATGGCTGGAGACCGCGATTGTTAGAACAGGAGGTTTGATTAAAACCCAGGACAAACATTTGTGTTATGAGTATTTATTTATTCTATTTTTGGGTGTAATAAACATTGCATCTGTATTTTGCCACTTTAAATAAAACCAACGCACTTTATATTATTACAAACATAATTCATATAACATTTTCTGTCTCAATATTTTGCTACCTATAAATATTAAAATATTTTTAATGAAAATTAAATACTTCATGTAAATAGAGCAATTAATACGATTATTTTTATTTCCATTTCTAACTGATTTCAATAGAGGTGTTTTAAATCTATCTAAAATCAATTCGTAATATATATTCGTATATAAATACTTTCATAATTCTATTTGATGATTTGACAATTATTGTCGCATCGTTGTCAGTACATATTCAATATGGTCCCAATCTTTGTCCTGTTCAGAATCAAATTACATTTTTATAAGCCATATACTTACGTTTCTAAGCTATATACGTTTAGAATCCGTTCACATAATTTATCGACAAATCACATCCCTACTCTTATCACCGGCGGTGGTATTTCATAAGCGCCATTGTGATAATCGAAGTCGACTACTGTAAACAATCACAGCATACTGTTTTTTCTTATCTGTTCACTTTTTTGTACTATAAAGTTGGCAACCGGTAATCGACCCTAAATCTAGAGCGTTAGAGTCGAAAAGAACCGAATGCATTCACAAGTATAATGTAACATCTCAAAAACAAAACGCGTTCCCTCGCATTGCAATTAAGTATGTAAATGAAGACTATTGAATTCAAATTAAAACCTTTACAATATAGCCTTTGGATTGTTTGATTGGGAGCGCCGTCTCCACCTTCTATTTGTATTATCTCAACGAACATATGGCTTTTAGATTATATATTATGTATATAAAGATATCATCTTTTGTATGCGACGTATCTTTAATATTAAAATCTGAGATGGAACACGATTGTAAGTGTTCGATCTTTAATCTAAAAGCTTCTTAACGTCGTTAACGTTTCTTAACGAATAGAACCAATTAAATTATCTTTTGACGACAACTAGAATGACGTAAGCCCACACCAAAGAATATAATATGAAATAAAAGATTTTAGATTTAAAAAGATTTTGAAAAGACAGATTACTAAAACACGTGTAAAATTGTACTAAGTTCGACGAAGAAACCCAACAACATTGAACTATTAATGAAAATCGGCTCTGATGCTATTACCGAGCGAAATTAGTAAATAGAGGAAATATACACTGATTAATATATACGATGCAGTATTCAAATCGATTGGTGGCAAATATTTGTTGCCCACGCGCGCCCACGCGGGCCCACGACGACCTACTAAAGCCAAAACTAATTATCGGTAACCTTACTAATGATACACCGACGTAATCTAATCGTGGCTATCGAAGTTCATTCATTGTGAAAGTTCGTATAATGTGTATGTTTGTAGAAAGTAGTGGAACAGATCGTGAGGATCGCGAACTGTTTGATGCTAATTGATTCCATTTTTACAACTGTTACCGCATACGATCGACTTATGGTTTTATTGAAGCCTTCAATGCGAGCTTTTAGAGGCATGTGGCTTAAAACGCTTCCCGCTTTTAAGATTTAACGTGGCACGTTTGACTTCCACATGATTAAGATCGTATTTTGAAAATTGAATATCACATGATATAACGATGAAGTAATATTTCGCGAGAAAACCTAAGCACGTCGAGTTATCTATGGCATGTGTAATTTGGCCACAATTGGTTAGGGTAGTAGCTAAGGAATTACATATAGATAATTTTGCGCCCAAGCACATAACAAAAAATGTTTATGCAGTAAATCTAGCCGAAAACCTATCGGGGTCAATAACCAGCGATTAAAATACCAGTATACACTTACATCTTTATAAATCACGCTTAAGCTGCCTGTATACCACATAACGTGGCGAAAAGATGATAATCATTTAAAAAATGCATCTTAAAATACCTCCCCGAGTATGCAACGTACGGGGCAGTCAACGTTCTCAGGTTTTGCATAAAATTATCGCATTGTCCCAAGCGAGAGACATGCATCTTTATTTGTGGAATCCTAACGGCCCCTTGATTTACTGTTTGTGACCGGTATCAGTATTTAAAAGTGTAAGCCTAATTTTTAAGTGGTAATGTTGCTTTGTTTCATGAATCTGAGGTGTGTGAAGTCTGCCAATACGCACTTGGCCAGTGTGGTAGCCTAAAAGCCTCTCCCTGTAGAGGAGACCCGCTCCAGCAGTGGACTAATAAAAGGTCGGAAAAAATATGGTGCTTCCGCTATTTGGCCAACCGTTCTTCATTTTCTCTCGTCAAAGGATCCTCCGTGGTAACAGCCAGATTTTCTTTGGTTTCTTTTGCATTATCGGAATAGTTATAAAATGAATTTCTTTATCAGAACTTCAAATGAGAAAGGTGTTTAGAGTAGAACATTTGAAATAGCATGGAAAACCCTCGATACACTCGTACGTACAAGATAATTTTGAATTGTACCTATGACATATGGAAAATGCTTTTGACATCTATAAAAAAACTCTTACTGAAATAATAATATTCCCAAACGGATTTATTGAACTTGTAACTCATTAAATTCCCAGGTAGCCTAAAAGCGACTTTGTAAAGTAAGCGCCGCGCCGCACGACTTCGGTGTAGTAAACTACGCCCCGATCTCCGCGCACATATCTCACGAGCGTGACTTACAAGACACAATGTGGCCGAATGAAGATAAGCGTTTCGCGGCCATTCCACTTGACATATTAAATATTGCATCCGTCTAGCGAACAAAGCGGCGGCCATCATGTAAATCAGACGCGTGCGCGGGAGCAGTAGCGGCGCACGGCGCTGGCGACACGACCTGGGACTACTTACGGTTCTTTACGTGGATGATCGCTCTTAATTATTCTATTATTCTTAGCCGCTTACAGATTTAGCAAATACTATTAATAAGCGGTTATGTTGGTAGCTAGTAATATGGCGTACCTTCGATCTTGTCAAAGTTTATCACGGAGCACATGTCGAGGGCACGACGGCTGTCATCCGCGTAGCCCCGCTGCCCCGCCTGGCATCGGTACACAGCCCCCGGCCGGGTCACACCGCTTATAGAATGAGGCTCGTCTTCTGGAGCACCCACTAGGATCCTGTTGACAAAAGATACACATATTAATGTATGAAAAATTTTCTATAAAATATTTCTATAACAATTTATAATATTACATCATTGTAGTAATAGTTCAAATCATTGTTCTTAATCAACAACATAAATATAGACAGGCAGGTTTTCACCGAATACAGCCCCAAAGCTCTTCCACTTTCATCAAAATCGACATATCGTTACTTGTATATACGAAGTACGGTAAATATTTCAAAAATCGAGACATCAATTTTATTTGACCAGGTTGAATCCAAATAAAACTTTAAATATTTCAAGAAAAAATTTTTGTAAAAAAAAATTATTCTTTTTATTTTTAATTAGACGTCTTAATAACCTACAGGTCAAGCTAATAAAAGTGTGTTAGAAAAGGATGCAAGATATACATATACCATTCATTTATTCACCTCTAAAAGTTAATATTCCAACACTTCGGCCACACATTTATAAATACCTGGTAAATTAATTACCAACACCATACAATTCATCTCGCGCACCTCCATGAGTATCCAAGATGGAGATATAAAGTGACAGATGTAATATTTAATCTGTTCTTCGTAATCAACAATATTCATTGGCTGTCAATTCGCGAGCGCTAGCCGTATATCCACATCTCAAAACCGAAATAACTTCATTAGTATGTAACTATATCTAGTATTATTCATCACATACATTCTTTAGTCTATGGAGAATTCATGTACATTAGTAATTGGCATTTCGCATTTATAACCTAAAAATTTTAATAGGACTCGTTATAATTAGTATTCATTGATAACAGGACAGAATACATATGACTTCTGAAAAACTTAAAACGATGCAGTGACTTGTAGTCAGTTTGACAGTAACTGACCAAGCTTAAATATAAACATGGATGGTATCAGATCGTGGAATTAATACTAAACTCAGACAAACTTCGATGGTGAAAGAACAGCTTAAAGATGTCCGAGTTTCCTCGCGATGTTTTCCTTCATAGAGCAACTGGCAGTTCCCAATTAGGCAAGATGGGATAAAAAAATGAAAAGGGAGGTAACTAAGAATTACCGTTATTACGGGATTGCATCGCTATTAAAGATGCGCTATTGATAGAGAAATAACCATTAAGTGTGAAGGAAGTTTATGTGAAGAACGAACTTAATAGAGGATGGTGTAAACATTGAACCATTAGATTCAATACACAAATCGATCGTCAACGGTCTGTCCGTCAAACGGGAACGGAATAAGGTCAAACAATCGCATAGGCCGCCGCTGGCACAGTGCCAGCGCGCAAATAGACCGGGTTCAATCCCCGCCCGGCACCCGCTCGCCAAATCGTATTTCCACAACCTGACTCATTTGCGCTGAACATTGACACCTCTTAATATAACTCCAGTTTACAATGTTGGTACTCAATTGAAACTAGGGTTTTTATTTTTTTACCTTACTTTTAGTGAGAACTAGCATAATTCCGTCAGGTTTGTAAAGATAAAGGCACTTGGCACTCGATGTTTTCTGTCTATCCCGGTAGAGATCTGGCGTGACGGCGTAATAATGATAATTTTAAAAGAAAGAAAAAAAAAACTTTTCCTACCCATTTTAATGGTGCTTAGTCTACCACGCTGGCCAACTGCGGATTGGCTGTCTTCACACAACCCAGAAAACATTTTAGAAAGCTGTAATATGGACAGGATTCCTCGCCATGTTTTCCTTTACCTTCATTGAGAATACTATTTAGTTTTCAATTCATAAACCGCACGCAACATTAAAAATTCAGAGATGTAGCAAGGTTTGAAGCGAGACTAAAATAAACCACGAGGTTATCACTTCTATCGCATGCAGAGTTTCAGTTTTCAAAGTTAAAAGTACCGTACAGTGAAGTATCAAAACGCGTAAATAACTAATTTCAAAGGCGAAACAAAGTACACATCAGGATAACATATCAAAGGGGTGGGAGTAACACGAGATGCATTTCATAATTTTAGTATCGATATAATGACAGTAGTCGGAGTGCGATCTCGGCGTCCGTTCCCGGCTATTCCCGGCGACGGAAGGGGGTCTATATCGGGCGTCACCTCAGTGTCTCGAGCGCACAGCGGATATGTCGCTAAAGTGTTGTCGGTTCTTTTCAATATACGAGCACCATACTTAACTGCGACGTAGTCATGGCCTTCGTTGAGACCGACCCGTTTGTGTTGCGCGATAAGGAAATTTTTTTTTTGGTTTTTATCATTTTCATTTGTTAGAACTGTATTTTTATTTTTTGTGTTTTCATAATTATCCTTTATTTCATTGTTTTTGTAATTGAATAGTGTTCATTTTGCGGCAAACAAAGCCAAAAAATTAAATCAAACGTAACAATGCAGTAAGTGTTAAGGTTTATTCGAGGAAAGCTCCAAAAGATGTCTTTCAATGCCAGCAACGCAGGCGACTCCTAAGATAATGCAAATGTCCAAGAGCAGTGGTAACTTACCATTAAGTGGTCGACCAGATCGCTAGGCTAAATTTATAAAAAGCAAAATTAGATCACTAATAAAAAAAATGCATTTGCTTTTGCGTCTAACCCGTACTATTCTAATCCCTACTGTGGAATGTGTCGCACAATTTCCGGTAGCAACAGAAATACCATTTCGGAAATGGAACACACCCAAACTAACGCTAGTTCCGGAATCGAACCGCGACACCGCGGCACTGTCTAAACTCGCTGCAAAGCCTCCGGGCGACATCCTATCTGTTAGTAAAGTAAAAAAAAAGTAAAAACAAAAAAACGTAACATCACGCCTGTAATCCCCTAAGGGGTAGGCAGAGGAGTGTAGTACACCTATTTGTTAGTGATCGTCAGTATATATCTTTATCTTTTGACGAATTATGTTACGTTGATGTATAAATCAAATGCAAAATTAGTTGATCGTCAAATTACGATCCGGCGACCTCGTACAAACAATCCATAGCGACCTCATCGAATTACATATCATCGACCTCATATATT